>JAIFOV010000210.1:0-42282 GCA_020654155.1 Novius pumilus
TTATGTTAAAAGCGAAGAGCAGATAGCAGATATTTTTACAAAGGCTTTGCCCAAGCCTAGCTTCATGTATCTTAGAGATAAGTTAGGACTAAGGAGTAAGCGAGACTTAATTATATGAATGAAAAGTATTTTATGTAGAGGATGTAGAGTTTTAGGGAGGGTATTGAGAATTTACGCATTCTAAGAAAAACTCTCCATCCGATATTTATTGCTGGTATAGGATTAAGTTTATTTGTGAATTCCCAACCATTAAGGGTTCCGACAAAGTGCACGGAATCCGTTTAGGGTCGGTACAAAAATGTGCACGGAGAGGAGCAGGTAGGGAAAGTACGAGTTAGTTTAGATTGTTAGTTTTAGTCTGTATTCGAACTTCACTTGTTACAGTTGTCTCGTTATTTTAATAAAGGTTATAGTACATCACAAAAGGTGTAGAATTCATATACCTCAACAGTCTTTGTATTGTCCGTTTGCGGAAACTGAATTGCACACCGACGCTTCAGCTTGGGGGCTTGGAGCCATTTTGTTACAGCATGATGATCAGGGTCGAATGTTCCATCCTATTCATTTCGCTAGTTGGAAAAATTCGAAAGCAGAGGAGAAATACGACAGCTATAAGTTAGAGGTTCTGGCTGTGATCAAGTCACTAAATAAATTCCGAAGCTACCTTATAGGCATCAAATTCAAAATCGTGACGGACTGTCGGGCGTTTACACAAACCATGTCGAAGCGGGACATAGCTCCGCAAGTTGCTCGTTGGGCTCTGAATTTGGAGGAGTACCAATATACCATCTAGCATCGCCCAGGGACGCAGATGAAACACGTGGACGCCTTGAGTCGACAGACGATGCCGAAGATTTGTCTAGTGGAAGAAGACGAAGAAACTGTTCTGGTTCGGTTGAAACGGAACCAGATGCAAGATGAAGAACTTGTCAAGATTAGCGAGAGGGTGCGTGCGAATCAAGAAGATGGGTACGCATTTCGCAACGGGATGCTATGTAAATTGCTCCAAGGGGATCTGGTTGTCGTCGTTCCGAAGAAGATGGAAGATGAAATCGTACGGCACTGCCATGGTCAGGGGCATTTTGGCGTAACGAAGACGGAAAATCTGATAAAGCGAGACTTTTGGTTTCCAGGGATGCGGGAAAAGACGCAGCAGATTATCCAGAACTGTATTTCCTGTATTCTCGCTGAGCGTAAGAGCGGCAAATCCGAAGGATATCTCCATCCAATAGATAAAGGAGAAACGCCGCTGCAAACTTATCATGTCGATCACTTGGGCCCGCTCCCATCAACGAAGAGGAACTACTGCCACATACTAGCCGTGATAGACGCATACAGCAAATTCGTATGGCTGTATCCGACGAAGACGACAAAAACATCCGAAGTGATAGACAAACTTCTCCAGCAATCGGCTGTTTTTGGAAATCCTGCTAGAATAATAGCCGACCGTGGTTCAGCATTCCGTTCAGAGGAATTCCAGACTTACTGCGCTGACGAAGGGGTCCAACTGTCTTGGATTTCGACGGGAATACCTAGGGGGAATGGACAAGTTGAACGGCTCAACCGCACTCTCATTCCAATACTAGCTAAATTGTCAGCGCCGAAACCAGGGGAGTGGCATAAATACGTGAACAAGGCCCAGCAGTACATTAATCACGTATCTTCGAGAAGCACTGGTATGGCGCCGTTTACATTACTTTTTGGCACTCGAATGAGGCTCCGACAGGATCCTCAGATATCGGAGGTTATCGAGTCTCAGGAAGCCAATCGCTGTGTGGAAATGCGCGAGAAATTGCGGACCAGAGCCAAGGAAACAATCCAGCGCGTGCAAGAAGAAAATCGAAGGCTGTACGACAAGAAGCGGAGAGCTCCGACCGCATTCATAGAGGGCGACGTAGTCGCAATCAAGCGAACGCAGGGAGGGCCTGGTCTCAAGTTCGCTCATAAGTTCTTGGGCCCTTACCAAGTCACTCGCTGTTTGAGAGGAGATAGATTCTTAGTTCAGAGGATCGGTCAAGGGGAGGGCCCAAAGGCCACTTCCACTTCAGTGGACTATATGAAGCCGTGGAGGAACGAGGGTCCAGAGAAAACGAACGCCTGAGGCAGGCGTTATTGTCAGGATGGCCGAGTGTAGGGTCGAGAAATTGGACGCTAACAAGTGAAACGGAACTGTGGGAATGGGACGCGAGTGTGTGGTAAACTTTAGATTCGGAACCGTGTGTGTGGGTAGCTTAAGGGATGAATGGGTAGAATAAGCATAGAATAAGTCAGACGGGCGCGCGAATATTGAGAGCGCGTCATTCTGTTCCCAGCGTCGATGTAAGTGAGTTGTTTTGTTCGTTTTGATAGTTTATTCTGTTGAATATATATCATTAATTGGTTTCGCGGTTATTTCCGTTAATCGTTCCAAACCTGAATCCTACATATGTTAGGGAGTCAATGCTCCAAATATCGTCCCACGCACAATTCGGAAAATTAAGACGTTTGAAATTGTTTACTCGTGGATTGGGCGTGGGCGATAATAGTTAGTGTAGAATCGATTCATTTTTGCGTGTGCACCATTCATTCAGGCACCACAGTTCGTACGAGAATAAAGTTATAAAAAAGATTAGGTGTTTGAATCACATCGAAAATTACAACACCGCTCATACCGTTCCTGATCCGTGTGTCGTGCTAATATTTGGAACACGACTTTTTCGTTCATGGTCCTTCGAAACGGATAACGATCCAGATTGTGAAAATTGTGGAACTTCGGCGACAAATTGTGAAAATTCGCAAGTTCATTCTGGAACTAAAGAATATCTACATACTGAACAAGAAGTGTCACTCTCGGTAATTTAGGAACAAAATCGTACCAAAAGGTTTTTGTGACCTTCAGCGAGTTTTGGTAACCTGCGCACTAACAAAACGCTAAACGCACGGACTCAGGAATTTATTCGAATTGATCATCGTTAAGTCAAAGAGGATGGAAACAAATCAGACATAAAGTTTTGATTTTTTATTAACACAATAAGTTTTGAACGAAGGAGAACCATTCATCTCACGTAACTTTGGAACATATTTCCGTCGTCCACTTAAATCCGGTCCTGGCAAGTTTTAAAGGTGTTTTAGCGCCAAAGTGAAATCTTATTTCTTATTGGTGCGAAATCAGCTGTTTATGTCAATCCGTTATATTTGGGTAACCTGCGCACTAAAAAATTCTATACGAATTTTGCGTGGGAGTGACGCTTCTTGTTCAGTATGTAGATATTCTTTGGTGAAACTTCAGCGACAAATTGTGAAAATTCGCAAGTTCATTGTGAAACTTCAGCGACAAAGTGTGAAAATTCGCAAGTTCATTGTGGAACTTCAGCGACAAAGTGTGAAAATCCGTTAGTTCATTGTGGATCTTCAAACGGAAAAAAGCATCCACCGAGTGGAATAGAGAAAAATATAGAGGAATTCTCATTGTTGGAGAAATTCGAAGAAATTCAGGAAAAAATTGATCCCGAAGATTCGAACGAATTTAATGATTTCGAGAACAATTGCACATTAGGGCACGCGTTAGACTTAATAGATAACATGAATCAATCAAGGAAAGATACAAATTCAGAAAGCAAGTCAGATTCAAATAATGTAATAGTATATTTCATAACGAGTGCGGAAAGTCGATGATTTCATGCGAGGCTAGACACAAGAAATGAAATCTGACTTTCCACGAGTAATGAACGACATTTTTCAGGCGACCACAAAAATGGCATTATACGATAATTACTTTGAGAACACACAATGAACGTTTCGACCCAAGCAGAACTGAATAATTCAATCTTCTGCTTCTAGATGGCGTTGTAGAGAAAATAATAGATAACTTTATTTGTTTATGTTATTTCGTACCTTCCTTTCAGATTTGTCAGCAATAATTCCCACGAGTTTAATATTTCTGGAGATATTTTTTTCACTTTGCATGTTATAAACGCGAATCGAATCAAGTTGAGCTCTTCGTTAATGATACGATATGTTCTGGTAACTCGTTCGCCTTATGAATATTCGATGGGATATACGAACTAAACTTTTCATTCACTTCTATCTACTTGGCGTGGTTTCATTTCGATGTCACCACTTTCCCGCACGGATCAAACTGGTTTTACCCCTGCGGGAATAACATTCCCGCACAGTTGCATGTAATTATCAACTTTCTTCGACAGGTAGGCGTGGCGATATATACCACTTTCTGACGTGGTCGCCTGAAAATGTATTAAATGATAATATTAAATTGCCTAGATTGGAATTAACTACATTTGATGGGAACTTCAATAAATGGCTAGACTTTTACAATAAATTTAAATCAGTAGTTGACGAAAATCCACGCATACCAGATGCACAAAAATTTCAATATCTCCGTTCTTGTTTGAAAAACGAAGTACAACAAATAGTAAGTGCGTTAGCAGTATCAGACGTGGAAAGCTCTGTGTGATAGATACTCGAATAATCGCATAATAATACAAGCGCATGTTAAAACTTTCATGGAACTACCGCCATTATTCAAAGAATCTGCAAGCGAAATGCGTAAATTAGTAGATACTATGCAGTCACATTTTCAAGCTCTCAAAGCTCTCAGTGAGCCAGTAGAAAATTGGGATATGTTGCTTATTTACGTCATCACCTCAAAATTAGATAGGTCTACACATAAAAAATGAGAGAAATCAATCACGAGTAAAATCGTTCCCAAACTAGAGCAATTAGTCACCTTTTTAGAAGATCGATGTCAAATGTTAGAGGCAACAGCCATAAATACAAAATCAATTGCGTCACTGCAAAAATTCGAATAATCATTCTAATGGGGCTATTAAAAAGCGGCAAACGTTAACAACGATTCATTCCAACAGAAAATGTTTTGTTGGTAAAAAGTCGCACCCAATGTGGCAATGCGATTTATTTTTGGGAATGAGCATAAAAGAACGCTTGGAAGTGCTTAAAAGAAATCTATTATGTTTTAATTGTTTCCGATTAGGTCACCGAAATGAGCAATGTAAACGTTCGGGATGTAGAAAGTGCAGCAAAAATCATAATACTAGGGAATGCAATCTCGTTCTCGCGAGATCTCGTTTTCGCGAGATCTCGGCGTTTTTGGGCGAGTTTAATCTCGGTCGAAAATCAGGCGAGATCTCGCGAGATTAAAGAGATTGTACTGGAGTATAAAAACGCCTTATTCGAAGCGCGGCAGCGCGCGAACTGACACGAACGGACCTTCGACATGATACAAAGAATTATAAGATATGTCCTTACGCAGTCGCTCCTCCCACTTGTCGACGTCAGTGAGAGAGTAAATACCGACCGTTCGTATGCTATTCGCACGGGAATCATAGGGTTTTGCATTCATTTTCCTAATTGCGATGCTGGATTTTACAAGCATGTGAAATATAGATGTTTTTTCCGAAGCAGAATAACTCAGACATATTCTGCCTGAGCAGTTGTTCGCAAAATGATCGATATTCAATCGATTTAACACGTTTTAAATGAACTGGAAATGATGTTTCCTCTGCGGTCGATTTTAACTATGTTCTAGATGTAATAAGTCAGTGAGGTATAATATCTATGAATAAAATGCGCACTGTAATTGTTCGTTTTATTTTCACCGATTGAATATCATCAGATAATTTCGTGAAATAGGAAGAACACATCTTTTTATCAGATCTCTCTACCGCGATGAAGTAAATAACGTTTCGATATTAATTATTCGGATTCTTCCTTCAACAATTTCGAGAAAAACGAATTTTCGAGAAAATATTACACCGAATAATGTCCGAAACCCCATAACATTACTTAAGTCCTACTATTATAATTATGGAACTATCTTAAACAGAGTTGACAATTTCTATATAAAGTAACGTTGACTGTTGTCAACATAAAACATGTTTCTTAAAGGGTGCCAAAAGTTTTAGCAAATAAGAAGATAGTTGGTTGGAGTATTCGATCAAAAATAGGATATTCATCTACGACGCGAAATCTTATAAAATTCGTGAATAGTAAATACTGGGTTTTGGATAAATATCAATGTGGAAATGCAATTTCGGTAATGGGCACATTCTCTCAAAATAAATCATTAGACGAAATTTTTTATATTCTTAAACCTAGCAAATAGCTTTTTTTTGTACTAGATAAAAACCATATTTAATTAGTTTTAGATAATCCCTAAAAACAATCAAGTATTTTTATTCTCGATGCTTTGTATATTTTAAAGAATCTCACAGCGATACGGTTTGGTTTAATAATCATAAGGCCAAATCTACTAGTCGTGAATGCATTTTATAATAGTATAATATCAACATGAAAGAGAAATTGCGACTCTGATTACATAAACAAAGCTTGCGAACAGCCACGAGAAGTTCCCTCTCCAACTGGATGTGACGTCAGTCAGTGATGCGCGAACAAAACGAAAATGGGATTTCTAAAGGACATATCTTGTAATTCTTTGTATCATGGACCTTCGATATGCGCGGGAGGTTGCGGTCGCGGGACGAGGTCTCGCTCAGCCTCATGCGTCGTGCGATTGGTCAGAAATTAATGCGGTGCAGCGCCGGCAGTCGGCACCGAGCATTTGTTTTGTTTACCTACAGTTTTTGTTAGTGAACGTGAATTAAGTTTGATTGCATTAGAGTATTTTTGAATATTTATGTTAAAAGAAGGTTCTTTTGTTATTTACGAGTGCAATAACGAACGATGTCGGCGAATATAATTTATAAAGACTATGTGAGTGTAAAGGAAGTTTGGAAATACTTTTCGAGAGCGGAAAACGGATTGAGTGCTAAGTGCAAAATTTGTAAGAAGATTCTTAAAACCAAAGATCGATCTCCGCGTGGATTACATGTACATTTAAAATCGATTTATAAAATTGACACGAATACGAATTATACGAAGAATGTTGTATCACCCGCGCCCTTGCCGTCAACTACTGGGGGCACTGAAGCTACTAAACAAAACATGGAATTAGTACCATTATCTACGTCGAATGCTCGTTCAGAATCACCAGGATTGTCGTCACCAGTGGCACCATCACCAGGAAGAAAAAAGAGGCAAAAAAGTACTGATCACTTTCACACAGTTGAAGATTCTTTGGAGGTAAAAGTATCAAGAATGGTAGCCAAAGATGGACTACCTTTTCGTGTTTTCTGCGGTTCTAAAGATATGAGAGATCTCTTCAATTCTTCTGGCCACAAACTGCCTATGTCCCCAAACACGATTAAATTAATAGTTATGAATTATCGTATGACATTGAAAATGAAAATAATGCGTGAATTGGTTCAACTAAAGGATAATGATCACAGATTTACGCTAACATTTGATGAGTGGACTTCTTCTATGAATAAACGATATATGAATGTAAACGCACACACATTTTTAAACAATAATGCTCGGTTTTGGAACTTGGGGCTGATTCGCGTCTTTGGAAGTATGCCTGCTGAAAGTGGCGTCAATATTTTGAAAACAAAATTGACCGAATTTGGCCTTAATCTGGACGAAGATATTCTCAATATTACTACAGATGGGGCAAGTGTGATGAAAAAACTGGATCGATTGATATCACCTTCACATCAGCTCTGCTACGCTCATGGAGTCCAACTTGCCATAATAGATACTATTTATAAAAAACAAACTGATGTTGAGGAGCCTCAGAAAATGGACGACAATTCTAACACAGAATCAGAATCAGAAGATGATGTTTTTCATTGCTCTTTGTCCAAAATAGAAGTAGACCTAAATGAAGATTATGCGGGTATTATTGGGAAAGTTAGGAAATTGGTGAAATTATTTAAAAGACCTCCTACTAAAAGTGATATTATGCAAATATGCGTGAAGCAAGAATTTGGCAAAGATATTAAGTTGAAACTTGATTGTAAAACTAGATGGTCGAGCCTAGCAGACATGATTTCTACATTTATTAGAATCAAGCTGTGTATCAGCAAAGCTTTGATTGACATGGGCCTGGAAGCTAATCCGAACTACTCTCTAAATGCGGAAGAACTGGCGGTTTTAGTAAACTTAGATAAGGTGTTTCAACCTGTAAAGCTAGTCGTGGAGGTTTTATGTCGCCAAGATACAGACCTAGCTGTCGCAGAAACAACACTTAGGTTTACGATTCGCAAACTGGAAGAGTTAAAAACCCCATTGGCAGAAAAACTAGCTGGCTCTTTGAGAAAGCGCATTGTTGAGCGTCGGACAAATTTGACAGCATGCTTGTTGTATATTCGAGATCCAGCTAAATACCAAGTAGATAAAGAAGAGTTGGCGAATGACGAAACATTTAAATTGCCTTCGAAAAACGTGATTCGAAACGAAATTAAATCGCTTCTAGAACGTTTGCATCCGCAACACAGTCTGCCTAACTCACAGACACAGACAAAGTCTGATCAATCTTTGTCGATCGCATCAACATCAGCTGCCACAGCATATGATATATCTGATTCTGATGATGACGATAATGAACCATTATCATCTCTTTCTGAGATACACAAGAGTATTTCATTGCAAGAAGAACTACAGGAAACATTGAATGCTGCGTTCCAAAAACCCAGAAACAGAAAAGTAACCACAAATTCTCTTGAATCATTACTCAAAAAAGAAATGAATTTATACGAGTCCAGGGGATCAAAAGGCGAACTATTAAAGTTTGTGAGTAATTGCCTGAGATCTGTGGTCCCAACTAGCATTGAATCCGAAAGAGCCTTTTCAGCAGCTGGCTATCTGGCCAACAAAATAAGAAGCCGTTTAGCAGACGACACTTTAGACATTTTGTGCTTCTTAAGGAGCTATTTTCAAAATAATTCTTAAATTTTAATAAATTTGTGATTTTAATTGAACAAATATTTCATTTAATTGGTATATTTAGTTATCTGTAATTTTCGATGTTCTACTCTACTGAGTAGTTTGTTATTTAATTGTTAATAACAATATCTCAGTTTAAAAGTTTTGTTCGATATAATTAATTTTATTGTTTTTTGATAGATAAATACCTAAAAGCGTAAGAGCATACTACTTAAAAGTTTATTTAAAAAATTTAGTTAGTTACGTTTCGTCATCTATGATTATAATACATAAAAAAGTCTTGAAAAAAGTGTCTTGAATAAATATTTTTATAATACATATTTATATTTTTTATTATAATGTACCTTATGTATTCAAATATTGTTATTATTTGATAACAACAAACACAAAACTGCTAATCTCGCGAGATCTCGCAATTGCCGAGATCTCGCGAGATTGATTTTCACAAACTCGCGAGATCTCGCTTGAGCCCAATCTCGCGAGATTTGCATTCACTACATAATACGCTGTTACATTTCAATGATAAACGTGATGATTTTAATAACGATACGAATTTAGGGTCGTCATCAAAACGGGAAGAACCCGAAAATGAAATGAAAGTTCTTAGTTCATTTATGGGTTCGCAAATGGTACTTTCGACGGCAATAGTCAATATTAAAGTTAGCGATGGCCAATTAGTACCAGCGCGTATTGTATTAGACAACGGCTCACAATCCCATTTTATGAGCAAAAGTTTCGCACAAAAATTACGTTTGAATTTTTAATCGATAAATATACCAGTAGCAGGTCTAAGTACGGTAGAAACACGCGTGAAACATTCGGTCAAAACAGAATTACGTTCAACCAACAATAGATATGTGGCAAAAATAGAATTTTTAGTAATAGACAAAATCTGCAATCTCATTCCAAACGAATTCATAAGCAGAAACGCTTTATCAATTCCATCAAACCTGCGACTGGCGGATCCCGAATTTCAGAAGCCGAAAATGATCGACGCGTTATTAGGCGTCGAACTATTTCATGACTTACTTTGCGTCGGGCAAATAACACTGAATGACCAAAAAGCAAAATTACAAAAAACGAAATTGAGTTGGGTAGTTGCTGGTAGAATTAGTAGTAACAAAAATTCAGATACTAGGCAATGTATGATAGCAATGGATTCGGTTCAAAAATATCTAACCAAATTTTGGGCAATTGAAAAGAGGAACAAAAGTTCCTAACTGAAGAAGAAAAAAGAGCTGAAGAATTTTTCAAAAAACATACTTTTTTTGACCACGGGACGTTACAATACACGTTTACCGTTTAATAATAAGATACATGAGCTAGGAGAATCTAGAATCTCCGCGGAACGACAATTTTTGAGCTTAGAAAAAAGATTAGATAAGAACTTGCCTTTAAAACAAGAATATATCAAAAGCATGCGGGAAGCCATAAAGTTGAAACATATGGTTAAAATCGAATCAAAGGAAGTTCCTAATAAACATTGTTTTTTGCAACAACAATCAGTGTTGAAAGAGTCTAGTGATACCACAAAATTGTGAGTGGTATTCAACGCTTCGGCCAAAACAAGTTCTGGCATATCATTAAATGACTGTTTAGATGTGGGTCCTATAGTGCAAAGCGGAAGCCTTGACATCTTATTGAGATTCAGGTAACATCGAATAGTAATGATATCGGATATTGAGAAAATATATAAGCCGGTATTGTTGGGCGATAGGGACACCTATTTTCAATTATTATTTTGGCGAGAAAATCGGAACAATGAATTGCAAATTTACAAAGTACCGGTGGTAATGTTTGGGACAGCATCCGCGGCGCACACGGCCACTAGTGTTTTAAGGGGGGCGTCTGGTGCAAACACCAAAAACGGCAATTTTTCAGCTACCACAACTTTTCACCACATCCATTTTTTTGCAATCTGAAAACTGATTCAGAATTTTTGATTCTTACCCTAGTGCATAAGATATTTTTAATTCCGTAGAAATAATAAACTTTGATGTGACATCGATTTGAAAGTAATAAAAAATGGGAAAAAGTGCTATTTTCAGCTACCAGAACTTTTGACAAACAAAATTTTTCGTGAATTTTTTAACTGAACTTGATTCTGTGGACTATTATCCATTTTATAAGATATTTTTTATCACCGAGAAAAAATGGAGAAAAACAGAGAAACAAAAATTCTAATTGAGAATTATCGCGTTTTTTCTACTTCTTGTAGTTTCAGAACTGAGTGCAAATTTACAAAGCTGACAACATATAATCATTATTTATACGCATTTTAAGGATGTCACGTGAAAAATTTTGCCTCAGATGAAATTCCTATCAAAAATAGTGTGTTCAAAATTGGATAAATGTTGAAAATGTGCTGGTTTAGATGAATCGTATTATATTCAAAAATTGCTTCTTCATGTACAAACTTTTTTCCATAATTCAGAAAGAATATATCTTCTGTCTGTAATATATAAAATTCTCCAAAGTTCATGTTGTCATTTGGTTCTAATTTGTCTTGGAAATCGATACGGTTTTCAGTATATCTACTCTGAAAAAGTATAAAATTTGAGCAGAATCTGTAAAGCTAAAAAACTTGGAATTAATTTGGTTTTAAACTGACTTAAAACTTCTTATTTGTCCCATATTTTAATGAATCAAAAATAGCATTAAAAAATGCTGAGCGAATTTCAAAGTGAAAACACTTGTCGAAAACTCAGTAAAAAAACGCACACATCTCTTTCTCCGTCAAAGTATTGAGAAAGAGTATTCGTATTTGCAATGGAATAGTAGACCAACCCTGATGGCTAAAAATCATGCGTAAAAGATAAGGCGGCTTTAGGTATCTAGGCGCCTCAATTTGAAAACATGAGGACGGCAGTTTTTTTTATGCGACTTCGAAACGATAGCTACTGTACGGCTGGTATCAAGTTCCGATATCTGGCGGCAAACGAAAAAGAAACTGATTTTGTCTAGTTCGTTTTTTTTTTATTATGTTTTTGCCAACATAAGTATCAAGTAATACGATTTATATCGATAGTAGTTTATTGATGACAATTATAAAAGTAACTTTACAAACGAATAATTTTTTTTTCGATGTGTTTTTTATAAAGAAATTGGGATCAGCGCGCTTACAAGACGGGATTCGTTCCGTCTTGCTGCTTCAATGCACTACCAAATATTTCGTTTTTCTCAATATTTACAATTTTAATCAAGAATTATTTCGAAATGATATTACCATTTGATTAATAATATAAATATTCGCGAATTCTTTGAAGGTGCGAACGATGGAAAAATTATCGATTTTGGTTACATATATGATTAGTTTCACATCTAAAAATCATTATTTATAATGAAAATAATTTATAATGAAAATAGTTTATAATTATTGTAAAAAAAAATAGTTTATTTCCACAAAAAAAAAGGACACAAATTATATTTCTACTGCACGAGGGAAGTCATTCTAAATATTGTGCAGAGAGAACGAGTCGTAGTGACGAATGATTCTTAGAAGCCATAAAGACATAACAAACAAATGAAGCCGATAACGGAACGACCAGAAAAGGACACATCTGGTTTGTTCAGAGAAAGTGGATAGACAACAGGGTATGTATCTATCTACCAATACCCATATTCATACATAATTTATATAAATAATTCGCAATGATTTGATGACATTAAATCAAATATGTGTTTCACTGAACAATATTCTACTTCCAATAAACCTTACGAAATTATTCGTATCGGGTATAATAAGTACCGATTTTTATTTCTCATAAATAAACAGAAAGATATATGTATTACATCGGAATCATATTTTATTCAGATAGGTATAAAAAAGTACTATTTTCAAATATGCTCATTGTAAAATTTAAAAATGTCATTGTAGAGCTATGATAAAGTTATATACGGAAGCAAACGTAAAAGATCCTAAATACCTCACTGGGACGCGCGAATTCTTTATAGACGAATATTCAGGCAACACACACTACTTCTAAGGTAGTTCAGAGCTGCCCATCGTCTCCTCCCCGGTATTAGTTCGAGTCGCGTCTACGCAGCGCCATTCGTTCGTTCCTTTCACGAAACGAATCCCGGCCTTAAATAAATTGGCGGAAGACGAAAAAGATAAATATCCCTCAGCAAGTGTAATCCTACGTCGAGATTGTTATGTGGACGACGTGATTACCGGAGCGGATAGTTTTGAAGAAGCACAAAATTTACGCGAAGAATTAATAAACTTGACAAAATCGGCAGGTTTCAATTTAAGGAAATGGGTTTCGAATAATTCTGTAATCGTGGCAGACGAACACGAAAAGGTTTATAATTTAGACAGGTTTTCTGATAAGAACCCTGATACAAAAGCGCTAGGAATTCGATGGGACAATTTCTCAGATGAAATTCATTATGGAATAGATTACTCTAAGTTTGATAGGCAGGTAACAAAAAGGAATGTATTATCTTGCATTGCACAACTTTATGATCCTTTAGGATTATTGGGACCAGTCATTGTGGTCGCAAAAATGATCATGCAAAAATTATGGAAGAGTAACGTAAATTGGGATCAATCGCTACCAACTAATATTCATACATCATGGTTATCGTTAAAAAATCAATTGCAACTATTAAATGAGGTGCGATTCAGGCGACGAGTCATTATATCGGGCGCGGTGAAAATCGAAATGCACGGATTTTGCAACGCGAGCGAAAAGGCTTACGGGGGGTGCATCTATTTGCGTTCTATCAATGATCAAGGGCAGTCGGTTGTAAATCTGTTATGTTCTAAAAATCGTGTTGCTCCAGTAAAACCATTAACTATTCCGAAATTAGAGCTGTGTGCGGCTGTAATCCTGGCAAAACTCGTGAAATTTATACTCAACGTATTGAGTAAACCCATCGCTAAAGTCGTACATTGGTCCGACTCTTCGATAGTTCTGCAATGGATTGAAACACATACGAGTCTATTGACAACGTTTGTGGCAAATCGAGTAGCTGAAATTAAAGAGTTAACAGGTTCTATGATTTGGAGGCATATGTCGACACAAGAAAATGTGGCAGACGATTTATCAGGCGGTCAATCACCTTCCGAATTTTTGAACAATACGAGGTGGAAATTAGGGCCTTGTTGGCTCAAAGAAGAGGAAGCTAGTTGGCCAGTATACGAATATAAACAAGTTCCTTTAGTAGAGTTGAAAACAGTTACGGCATCAACTGTGGAAAGAGAGGAACAATTTTTCGAAAATTATTCGAGCATCAAAAAATTGCAGCGTATCGTAGCATATTTGTTCAGATTTTGCAATAATTGTCGTTTTAATAAAAGTAAAACGTTTGGAAATATCACCATCAAAGAGTTGCGAAAAGCTCGGGAATACATTATTAAAACGGTTCAATCATAATATTTCATAATTATCAGGGAGCTTGAAATCATTCATTTCTTGTGCGAACGTTTTTGAATTTTTGATTGAAAATTTAAGTGTATGTATTAGTGATTCTTGACCCTCAAAATTATAAAAGAAAATTGGGAGGACATTTCTAAAAAAACTTCAATTCCAAAAAATAAATTCATTGAAATCATTGAATTTCTTTTTGATTCGAACTATTTTCGTTTCAACAAAAAATTTTATCGTCAAAAGTTTGGTTGTCCTATGGGAAGTAGTCTCAGTCCTATGCTTGCTAATTTTGCAATGAACAATCTTTTAAATACATCTATTACTAAATTAACTTTCAATTTACCATTCATCTATCATTATGTTGATGGCGTGATTTTGGCAATACCGTATGGAAAAGACGAAGAAATTTTAGATATCTTTAATAGTTTCGATGACAACATTAAATTCACGATTGAAAAAGAAAACAACAGATCAGTACCGTTTTTGGATTGTTTTTAGATTGGTATCAAAAACCATATTGTTCTGGACGATATATTAATCAAATTTCATATCAACATCCTAGTATCAAAACTAATACTATCATAAATTTGAAACGAAGAATTTTAGACATAACACATCCAAATTTCAGAGAGAGATTTTTAAAGAAATTATTCGATTTAATGAAGATGAATGGATACAATTCAAACTATCTGACGAGACTGATATATAAAAATTCTATTTCAAATCAAATTTCTAATGAATGTAATGAAATTTCTCGTTTTGCAGCACTTCCTTATGTCGTTGAATTATCAGGAGAAATTAAAAAAAAAATTTTGAAAAACAAAACGGACATAAAAATTTCGAATTTTAATATTACAACTAACAGAACGTTTTTCAATAGACATAAAGACAAACTCGACACAAAAAAACTGAAAAACATTATTTATAAAATAGACTGTAACAACTGCGACTTATGTTATATTGGACAGACTTCACAAGCACTTAACAAACGACTAAATCTACGTAAGAGTTGATGCACGCCTAAGACCAGAACGTTGTGCATTAGCACTACATGTAAAGACAACAGGACATGTTATGAATTACAATATATTGTGGATTTTATGTTCTTGGGATATTTGGTTCTGCGTAAAACACGATGTTTGTTTACTTTTTATTTCAATTACCTTGGAACGTTTCGGTCACAACTTTGACCTATTTCACACCAAAAACAATTATATCACGAGCATATCTCACTGGAAAGAAAAACTTTCGAAATTACATAATCAATCAAAATACAAACAACTCACTCAGAGACAGAAAAATATCATCGGAATCGATTTTTCTTCCATTCGTCAAGACAAAAACAGCGCTTTCAATCTTCGTTAGCAGTACTATGTTTATTCGTCGTGCAACGTAGCAATTAAAATGAACGGACCACACGTTTCATCGATCGGTATCTCTCGTCAATTCAGTAGAAAAACACTTTTTTTTATTAGATTAATTTGAATTCAAAACATTGTTATAAATCTTACTGAGACCAGCTATATCTGCTTTATCGTTAATAGTGTTAGGAATTCTTTTGATATATATTGTTGTACAACCCTTAAACAATGGATCTATTATAATTAAGACTACGCTTAGTTAAGCAATTTCTGAATAATATAAATAAGATCGCCTTAAGCGCGCGCAGTTCAGTTGAGATCTACATTTCTCGTTGTCAAGATCATAAGTTGTACTTCCCCAATAATAAACGCAGTAAAAACGTTCGTCGTGCTTTATCTTACGTGGTTCCAATAGTGAATGTCGAAAAAACAAAATAGTTACGGAGCTACTATTTAAAAGCTGCCCTGGTGTCAGAAATAAACCTCCTTTTTTAAAAACTTATTGTGTGTATCAAGGAATACAACACAAAAACTGGTGTCAGTTAAGTGGGATAATTAAAGTGAAAGTCACAAAAATCACGAACAGTCCAATCAAAAATCCTGTGATCATCTGTGCAGTGCCTCAGATCTACTAGTTCGAGATAACTTCAACATTTTCGGGAGCTACCAACCGGAAAAGAAGAAGTGACCAACACGTAACCTGAGCGGAAGTTTTGAAGAAACCTTTGCTGTGAGGACACCTCTTAACAGGCCGAATCCATCTGCCAACTCGCAAACCTCCTGTACCGACAATAATCCATATTGGGAAAAATCGTAAGTCTATTTTATTGAGCATTCTATATTTTGTTCTTATATTCCTAAACCATAATGTCAATAAATCAAGATAATCCTGATACAAACCAAGATATAAGGTCTGAAGATGGGGAAATAGAGCATATTCCTTTAACGGTTCTCTTCAAGTTCATTAAACAATTCAACGGGGAAAGATCTGAACTCAACACATTTATTCAAAATGTAAATTCCGCATTTTCTCTGGCAAATGAGAATCAAAAAACGAGTCTTCTTTTATACGTCGTTGCACAGCTTTCCGCTAATGTCGTTAACGAAATCGACGTTTCTCAAATTGCATCGTGGACCGAGTTAAAAACAAAATTAAAACAATTCTACGGTCACAAAAAGCACCTCGTCCAAGCACACGAAGAACTCGAAACTATTAAGCAATTTCAATTCGAATCGATCACTGACTATTTCAAAAGAATCGAAAGAATAAAGAATGATTGCATTCAAGCAGAAATAACTAATTGTCAAAATCCAATCGAACTTATAGGATTGAAAAAATCAATTCAAGAAACGGCATTAAGACGTTTCATTATTCATTCAAAAGCCGAAATAAGTCAAATGCTTCGAGCCAGAAATTTAAATGACATAAACGAAGCTTATTCGATTGCGCTACAAGAAGAAAAAATCATTAATTATACCCGTAAAAAGTCGAATAATTTCATAAATTCGCGAAATCAACAATTTTCCAATGGAAATAAATTCAATAAAATAAAACCTCAAACTCGTCAAAATCAATTGTATCAAAATAATAATTCTCAAAATCAACCTTCGACTTCATATTCAAATCAATATCCTGATCGCAATAATTCCAATCAACCAAACTCAAATTATCAGAGGAATTTTAATAATAAATTCTGCAGATATTGCAAACGAAATGGACATCTTATAGAAGAATGTAGAAAACGTCAAAATTCAAAAGTGAACCATTTAAACTCCAATCCGTCGACCTCGACGAATGTCCGAGATGCCGACGAACAAGTTCAAAAGACATTCAAGCCCAAAGTCCAATATTAATAAATAATAACAAAATTTCGTCTCAAATTAATGGAAACTTAAATACGCTTTCTTTTAAACTGCCGAATTCTCCTAACAAGAAAGTTATATTTTTAATTGACACTGGAGCTTCTGTTTCTCTTATCAAACATACGTCACTCATTCCTAGCGAGACTTATTTAGACACAGAAAAAACGGTAAAATTGCACGGTATCAATCCCAATATGCCAATCAAGACCTTGGGAACCACTGAACTAAATCTTTGTATTGATGACGAACAAATTCTTTTCGAATTCAATGTAATAAATGCAGACCGAATCCAAGCGCAATACGATGGAATTCTTGGTAACGATTTTTTCAGAGATAATAAAGCTCTCATCGATTATCAAAACAATAGAGTCAACCTCATAAATAAACAGATCAGTTTCAACAACGTAATTAAAGAAAAGATAAAACTTCCTCCGCGCACTGAGATCATATGCAAAGTCGATATAATTAATACAATAAAAGACGGTTTAATTTCGAGTCAAGAAATAGCCGACAGTGTCTTTATCCCAGATATACTAGCAAAAAACCTTAATCAAAGCGCTATTGTTCCTATTTTGAACGTAAGCTCAAATGAAATCATAATTGATAAACCAATTCTTAACTTGCGGGAAATCAAACCCATTACAGATAAAAATAATTGTTTTAAATACAAACGCAAATTCAATTTTTCATCTTCTCAAATACGAGACAAAATTTTAACAGAAAATATACGCAGTCAACATCTAAATCCCGAAGAAACCGATTCAATTTTCAAATTGTGTAAAAAATATTCCCATTTATTCTACCTTCCGGGAGATGAATTAACTGCAACAAACACAATTAAGCATAACATACCAACGAAAACAGATATTCCATTTTCTTCTAAAAACTATAGATTACCTAAAATTCATGAAAAAGAAGCTAAAGAGCAAATAGATAAAATGTTAAATCAGGGTATTATCAGACCTTCTCGATCACCGTGGAATTCACCTATATGGATCGTTCCTAAAAAATTAGACGCATCAGAGAAACAAAAATGGAGATTAGTTTGTGATTTTAGAAAATTAAATGAATCCACTATCGGAGATACTTATCCTCTTCCAAATATCGAGAATATTCTAGATCAACTGGGAAATTCAATTTATTTCTCAACACTTGACCTTGCTTCAGGATTTCACCAAATAGAAATAGATGAAAAGATAAACAAAAACCGCAATCCTAACGCCTTCGGGACTTTATGAATTTAACAGGATGCCATTCGGTTTAAAAAATGCACCAAGTGAATTTGCGAGGTTAATGAACATTGTTCTATCAGGTCTCACAGGAACTAAATGTTTTTGTTATATGGATGACATAGTGATTTATGGATCATCATTAGAAGACCACAATTCGAAATTAGAAGCTGTTTTCAAAAATTAGAGGAACACAATCTGAAATTACAGCCCGACAAATGTGAATTTTTAAGAAAAGAAATTAACTACTTAGGTCATAAGATTTCTGATAAAGGAGTAAAACCTGATCCTGAAAAAATTAAAGCAATCAAACTTATTCCAATTCCAAAAACCCAAAAACAAATAAAATCATTCTTAGGATTAGTAGGGTACTATCGCAAGTTTATAAAAAATTTCTCAGCTATTGCAAAGCCATTAAATAATCTCTTGAAGAAATCTGTGAAATTCGAATGGAATACTAAATGTAACGAATCTTTTGAAACCTTGAAACAAATATTAACTGAGGAACCAATACTTCAGTTTCCCAATTTCGAAAATCCATTTATTTTAACTACCGACGCCTCAGACGAAGCAATCGGCTCGGTATTGTCACAAGGAAAAATATCACAAGACCTTCCAATTAGTTATTATTCGAGGACATTAAATAAAAGTGAGCGAAATTATTCAACTACAGAAAAGAATTACTCGCCATCGTCGAATCATGTAAACATTTCAGACCATATCTATTCGGTCAAAAATTCTTTATTTACACAGATCATAAACCATTAGTTTGGTTACATAATTGTAAAGAACCTTCAAGTAGACTCCTAAGATGGAGATTAAAATTAATGGATTATAATTACAAAATCATCTACAAAAGTGGTAAAACGAATAAAAATGCGGATGCGCTAAGTCGAATAGTTTCAAATGAAACACGACAAATAAACCATTTGAATCTTGAAGACCTTACATTTGAAAATTTCAAATATTATCATCAAAGCGAACTTGACATTCCAAAGCCACAATTTACAAATGAACCATTTTCAAAACTCAAGAATTTTGTTGTTCCGATATCATGCGACCTTGCTCCTTCAGCAAAATACCTCGATTATATTAAGGAACATTTCCAAGATCTTCCAAAAAATCCGAATCTTCATGAAATAATTCGAAAAAAACGAAATCAAAATAATTTTTATTTGGCTTTCTTCAAAAAATTCTTTGACGAATCAGCCACATATGAAAATCTTTTCGAAACACTCTTCAACTTACGAGTGATATTACTACATTTTAAAGAAACGAAATTCGCCATTCCTGATATAACAAAATATAAACCGAATGAAATTATAAAACAAGATACTTTCTTTACCTTATTACATTTTTTATTCAAAGACTTTCAATATCAGATTCTCGAAGAAGAAAGAATAACAATAACGGATGAAAATCTCATAAAAACAATTCTCTTCGAAAACCATGACTCAACTATTGGTGGTCATCAAGGATTTGAAAGAACATATCAAAAAATTCGACAATCGTATTTTTGGAAAAATATGAAGTCACAAATCAAAGACTATATCAAACGATGTGAAATTTGTCAAAAATCAAAAACCGATTTCAAAATAAATAAAAGCCCTATGCAAATAACTACAACGTCATCGATGTTTTGCGAACAGATTGCATTAGATATAGTAGGTCCGCTACCAGAAACAATTTCAGGAAATAGATTTATCTTAACAATGCAAGACGACCTTACTAAGTTCATACAAGCATATGCAATGCAAACACATGACGCATTAACAGTTGCAACATACTTTCTCAAATTTTGTACACAATTCGGTTTTCCTACAACAATTCTCACTGACCAAGGAACTGAATTCACTTCTCAAATTTTCAAAGAAGTAAATAAATTAATGTCAATAAAACATAAACAAACTACCCCATATCATCCACAATCTAATGGTGCTCTAGAAAGAACACATCTTACTCTAACAGATTATTTCAAATGCTATATTAACAAAGACAATACAAACTGGGACGAATTCATAACTTTTGCTACATATAGTTATAATATTGCTGTCCACAAAGCTACAAGAAAAACACCTTATGAATTAGTTTTTGGCCAACAACCCCGAATCCCATCGTTAATTAAAAAACCAACAACAAAACCAAATTATTCAGACCTAGCTAACGACATTGCAAACAAATTACGAATAGTAAGGGAAACGGCAAAAGAGAATCAAATCGAGGCCAAGCATAAGTCAAAAGAATATTATGACAAAAGCCACTATCGAACTTATAATTTCAGTGAAAACGACCTAGTTATCGTATACGATTCTCTCTCAAATGCGAGGAATAAAAAACTCTCCCCTAACTACAAAGGACCGTATAAAATCGAACAGGTTCATAATAACCAAACCGCCACTTTACGTATTTCAAACACGAAATTAAAAACATATCATTTTAATCAATTAAAACCCTATCTTGTTTCAGGACAAGCAAAAGATAATGAGGAGTCTATGTAAAACATTCATCTTCCTTACCATTC
This sequence comes from Novius pumilus, assembly GCA_020654155.1. Taxonomy (NCBI): domain Eukaryota; kingdom Metazoa; phylum Arthropoda; class Insecta; order Coleoptera; family Coccinellidae; genus Novius; species Novius pumilus. The sequence continues at coordinate 21,152 of JAIFOV010000210.1, forward strand.
CTTTAATAGTTTCATCCCAAAAAGGCTACGAAATCAAACCAATCAATTCTTCAGCTGGTATCCTTTACCATAATTTAGGAGAAGCACAAATTTCCAATCAAGATCACAAACTCCTAACCTTTTATAATTTATCACATATAGAAAAACAAATTGCGGAATTACGAAAATACTACGATTTAACGGATAAAATATGTAGTACAGCAAAAGCAGAATCAATTACAGGAGAATGTAATGCCCAAATACGGTTTATTGGAACCAAACAGAAAATAATAAACGAAAATTTTAGAATAATCTCACATCACCTGAATTTACAAAAAACTCGCAAACGCAGAGGCATAATTAATGGCGTAGGCAGCGCTTTCAATTGGCTCTTTGGAACTCCAGACGCAGATGATGCTCAGTTTTATTCAGATTCAATAAATCAATTGATTGCAGACAAGAAGCAAACGCATGTATTAATGCAACAACAAGTATCAATAATGTCTGAAACAATTTCCAATTTCAATAATTCGTTTGTTAGAATGAACGAAAATATAGCAAGTTTAAATAAAAATCTCGTTAAATTTAATAAGTTTGCGAACGACATGCAAGATGTGAAAATTAAACTCGAAATAGAAAATGTTCTTATATCACATTTAATACAATTAATCGAAATGAGCGATGAGCTAATGACAGTCACGGAAAGATATGTAAACGATATTTCATTATTGCAATATGGAATCATAAATTATAGATTATTATCACCCGAACAATTGTTCAAAGAACTTGAAAAAATAGCAGTACAACCGAAATTACCGATACCATTAACGAAAGAAAATATTTACCTTTATTACAAGAACATAGATGTGAATTCTTTTATAAAAGATAACATACTTATCATTGTTTTCAAAATACCATTAATATCGTTATTCAATTTCAATTTGTACCAAATGTTTCCCTTACCAACTGCTCATTCAGAAGATAAAAATCTCTTTTCCTATATTGAACCTTCAAAACCATATATCCTTGTTTCTTCCATAAGAACAACTTATTTAATGCTTGATAATCTGGACCACTGCAAAGTGACGTTACCCAAACAATGGATATGTAAAAACATCCCTACATTAAAGAAGCCAGAAAACAATCAATGCGAATTCGAACTTCTATTACAAACTACGACTTCAATATCAAAATCCTGTCAAGTCAGAAACATCGCCGCCGAAATGGAACTTTGGCACCAGATCGACAAAAATCAATGGGTCTTCATAACTTCAACCCCATGCCAATTATCGATACTTTGTGAAAAGTATCACCCACGTCAAGAACTCCTTCGAAATATGGGTCTTCTCGAACTTTCTTCAGGATGCAAAGCCTACACAAAATATGCAACATTAGAAGCTACTTATTCCATCATTGGAAGTAATCTCACACACGAAATTCCAAGTACCGACATCAGCGAAGATGAATGCTGCTCCAAATTGAAGAAAAATCTCACCCTCAATGCAATCCATCTGGAACCAATCAACTTCACGAACATCGATCTACACGAATTAAGATACGCCCAACATAAGTTACAAGAATTCGACGAACAGATTCAACAGCAGCTAAACAAGCCGTACATCATCAAACAATCCTCATGGTACACAACCTTAATCAAGATTCTTCTTGGACTTCTAGCCGCAATAATTTGCTACAACTTTCTCAAATGGTGCGGAATTATACGACTACTAAAGAATCTCTTCTGCTGCACACGAGAACCGAAAGCAATCGAAGTTTCTCCATGCCTCCAAATATTCAACCAATGTCATAGGAAGCCAGTCCAGCACCCCATCGAAGTTTACTACAAGTCCGAGAGAAAACCAGAAGAAGACGAAGCCACTTCAACCAATTCGCTAAGACGATCCAAACGACTCCAGAAGAAGATATTAGTGAATCAAAACTAGTGAAGTGAAGTGAACTTTAAAGTCGCTATTGTTTTAATCGTATTTTTAATTTTTAACTTTCAATTTTAATTTTCTCTTCTATTTAAAATGTATCGAAAATTTTCCTAAGGGGGGAAGTGTTGTACAACCCTTAAACAATGGATCTATTATAATTAAGACTACGCTTAGTTAAGCAATTTCTGAATAATATAAATAAGATCGCCTTAAGCGCGCGCAGTTCAGTTGAGATCTACATTTCTCGTTGTCAAGATCATAAGTTGTACTTCCCAATAATAAACGCAGTAAAAACGTTCGTCGTGCTTTATCTTACGTGGTTCCAATAGTGAATGTCGAAAAACAAAATAGTTACGGAGCTACTATTTAAAAGCTGCCCTGGTGTCAGAAATAAACCTCCTTTTTTAAAAACTTATTGTGTGTATCAAGGAATACAACAATATCATCTCGTGGAATTCTCGTTTTCGCTTATGACGCTCTGTTCTTAGAATTGCAGTCGACGAAAAATCGAATTTGTGTTTCAAAGTTTTTTAATGTTTTTTTAACTCAGTGACGTTTCTCTTGTCGTATTTGTGCCCATTTAAGCGACCTTGTAAATCAATATATATTGGACAAACAAGTCAAGATTTACATTCCTCAGCGTTGAATTGGCCACAGAGGTCCAATAGGATGGCCTGCACGGTCTCCGGATTTGACACATTTTTTTCGTATGGGGATACTTGAAATCTGAAGTGCTTCTGTGCCAAATAACTTAGACGACTTCCAGAGAAATATCGAAAAGTATAATCAGTTGACACCAGAACTCTTTCGAGATGTTCGCAGAATGTTTGAATCGCGTTTGTTTTATTGTATGGAACTGAATGGAGAACAATTCGAACATTTGAGTTGAACGGCTTTGAATTTCATTGCTCGATTTCGAAATAAGAACATCATAAAGAAAATTCGTTTTAATCCAACATTTTCCATTAAAGGAAATCAAAATTCACATTATTGGGAAGAGATTCAAAATGATCTGTCACTCGATCCCTATTTCCTATTCAAATTCATGGGTTTAAAGCTCTCCCTCGTAAGGGATTGCTTTTCTCAGACTCAAGAGTATATCAAAATGTGTCCTCCTCCAAACATTATTGAACGTATTGGATTGAATTCCTGTGATAGTGACTGAATGATAAATATCAAGGGTAGCTCCTTTTCATTGAAGCACACTGTACATATCTAATATTGATTCATGGCAGATAATCACTTCTTAACACGTTGACTGCCGCAGTGTTATGAAAATTTTGGGTCCCCCAGGCCATATTTGTTTTCTCGCAGAAAATGACAGAAAATATGTTTATATTTCACAGTTTAATGATATTTTGGGAAAAAAAGGGTTTTTGTATATTTTCTCGCATTTTTTATGAAGGCACAGCATGTGTGCCACGATTCCTGAAGGCAAATTTGTTGTGTACACGCCATATGGCACAAATACGGTGCCTTTACTTACTTCATTTTTTGTGTTGAAACAAGTTGCAAATTTATGGACCTCAGTCTCATTAGTATCAGTTTAGTACGAACTGTGAAGTTCCAAACCGTGAAAAATGTCTTCCTATGAAGAAATTCAAAGCAAAGTTCAAAAATTGTGGAATGAGTGCGTGTCAGATGAAGATGCTGAACCGTTTAGTGATAATTCGGAAGATGAATATTTACCATCAAATTCCGAGAGTTATTGTGATGTGTCTGAGACAAAATCACCTGACAGAAAAAAATCACGTAAAAGCTCTAATTTTCCGTCAACTCCTAAAGATACATTCAGTAGAAATGAACCATCAACATCTACAAGTACGCCGAATGCAGACCCTGTAAGCGAAACGATAGAATACGTAGTGCAACATTATTGCGATGTCTCTAGTGACTCCGAAGACGACAAAGAAAATGATGTGAATAATGAAAATGGAAATGAAAATATCGAATGGAAAGATGTAACTGGACAATACCTAAAAAATTTCGAATTTCGTGAAAGGAACCTGATATTTACGAAAATTTTTATGATAAGGAACCATTTGATTTTTTCAAAATATTCTTTACCGATTCACTTATGATGCATATTGCCACTGAAATAAACATATATGCGGCACAGTGTATTGAAAATAACAAATTTGAAAAGCCCCGCCTAAATCACTGGTTCGATACAAATGAAGAAGAATTGAAAATATTTTTTGGTATATTGTTATGGATGGGTTTATCCAGATTTCCTTCGATTCCCAATTATTGGTCGAAATCTAAGATATATAAAAATGACATCAGTAAAAAAATGTCCAGAAACAGATTCGAGTTATTACTACGAACATTGCATTTCAGTGACAATCAGTCTACCAACAGATAACAAGCTGATAGATTATACAAAATAAATCCACTTCTCGACATTCTCAATGAAAGATACCAGTACGCTATGATTCCCGAAGAGGAAGTTTGCATCGACGAAACGCTTGTACCTTTCCGAGGCAGAATAATTTTTCGGCAATATTTGCGTTATAAGCGTCACAAACTCGGTATAGAGTTGTACAAGTTATGTCTGAAGAGAGGCTATACTTATAATCTCAGCATTTATTGCGGTAAAGACAAAGGAAATGCAAATGTATCTGCTCCAACAAAAGTTGTTTTGGACCTTATGAAGAATCTGCTATATACCGGAAGAATTCTCTATACAGATAATTTCTGTACGAGTGTCAAACTTGCTCACGAACTACTTCAAAAACAAACACATCTGGTTGGAACACTGAGATCTAACAGAAAACTGAATTGCAAGGATGTAATCGATGCAAAATTGAATAAGGGCCAAATTATCGCAAAGGAAAGTAACACTGGTGTGGTGCAACTAAAATGGAAGGATAAGAGAGATGTTTTAGTGCTGAGTACTAAACATACATCAGAAATGGAAAATGTACGTAATTCACGAGGGAAAGCAATGAAAACCCGAAAATCATTGTGGATTACAATAGGAGCAAATCTTTCATACATCAATCGGATCAAATGACTGCGTACAACACCCCCCTTCGACGGGGTTTGAAATGGTATCGAAAACTCGCAATTGAACTGGTATTAGGAACGACACTTGTAAATGCCTTCATTGTCTATACAGAAGTAACACAACAAAAAAATAAGCACTGCTAAATTCAAGGAAGAATTGATTTCACTAATGCTCGATTTACAAGATGAACCGACAATAGATCAACTCCAATTTCACGAACTTCAGAATACAAATATTCGTCGTTATTGTGTTGTTTGTTACGAAAAATTAGCTAAAGATGAGGGAACGCAAGTGGCTCAACGTAAAACTCCAAGATCTACTTATCAGTGTGTAGCTTGTAACAAAAACTTCTGTGTAACATGTTTTTTCAATCGTCATAACAGTTCACTCAAACAAGAATTTCAGAAAAACTTCTTCATATTTATGTTTTTTAGTTTATTGAGTTATTTATTGGTTCATTTTATCGATAATATGTTTATTTATTTCAATGGTATTTCTGTTTTCTTATAATATTTGATAATAAATCTGAAAACAATACGTAGTTTTTTCAAAGACACTATTTATCATATAAAATTGAAACGACATATAAATTTCCGGGGGTTTTTGCGGATTGAGGCCACCCAGACCATCGAATTCAAAATCCCATATAAATATATAGTCGTCAAGGCAAACACGATGTGCCACTCAACGGTAACTATGCCAGCCAAGCATGGCACAAATGTTGTGCCTCAAACCCCCGAAGACCAAAATATCGAGACACATGTGCAGTGCCTTGCGGCAGTCAACCAAAGTTATAATAGTGAACATAATAAGTGATAATATTCTTCTTTCTCAAAAACCTTTTGGGATTCGTATTAAAGCATCGTCCTAGGATATAGGAAATATTGTTCCTGTAAACCATACCATGCATTCGCTCTATCGAAATGAAATCAATCGCTATGAGGACGTACCGACGCGAGGCTGTGTACAATAAAAGCATCTGACCAAAGCATGGAACAAAAATTCAAAGGAATATCATTCAACGGAGTGAGTTGTCAATCATCATTAGTGAAGTGAAGAAAAAATCGATAATAAAATTTATTTTGATGTCAGAGTGAGTTATTGTTAACTTAAACAACTGGCTCATTGTCGCCCCCGCATGCCCCTAGATCCGGTTCTGCACAACGACCGTTTTCGCTTCGTCGTCGAACGCCTAATTAAAGATCAAATATCTCGAAAACTATGAGACGTATCTAAAAAATTTTCCACACTAATTTTTCGTGCGTAATGAGGTTTAGTGTTGAAATAGTGTATCAAAATTAGTAATACTAACGCCATCTATGTAAAAAGTATGTAACTGATGTATTGTCAAAATAGAAATAAAATAGTCAGTCTGTTGCGAATACTCGACGTGTCTTAATAGGTTATGGGCCGCTCCCACATTTATCAGTTATTTTAATAGTTTAAAATAGATAAATAGTGCACTAGTATTGCAAAAAATGGCTACGAACTATATTACCAGTGTGCCAAAGTTAAAAGGCAGGGAAAATTACGACGAGTGGTGTTTTGCTGCTGAAAACTTGTTGGTGCTAGATGGAATGGACAAGTACATCAAACCGCCAACTGGATTTGAAGTTAAACCAGTGGAAGATGCAAAAACGAAGGCGAAGCTTATTTTGACGATAGACCCAGTATTGTACGTGCATATCAGAAATACCCAGAGCTCAGCTGAATTATGGACTAAGTTAAAGACCATGTTTGACGACTCGGGATTTTCTAGAAAGATCACCTTGCTTCGACATCTAATATCCATAAGACTTGAAAACTGTGATTCAATGGTAAGTTATGTGACTCAAATTGTCGAAACAGCGCAAAGGCTGAATGGCACAGGATTTACAATTACGGATGAATGGGTTGGGTCATTATTATTGGCTGGCTTGTCGGAACGATATTCTCCAATGATAATGGCAATAGAACATTCGGGAATTCTGATAACCGCTGATATCATTAAGTCAAAATTACTTGACATGGAAGTTGTCAATGTCAACGACTCAGAATATAATGCAGAAGGTGCTGCATTCACGGCTAGAGGAAAATATAACTCTGGCAACACTAAGCAAAGAAAATTTGGAGGTAACCGCGGTATGCCAACGTCAGATAAGAAAGTAACAAGTGATACAACCAAAACAAAAGAAGTTACATGTTACAAGTGTAAAAGTAATGGACATTACAGAAATCAGTGTCCAATGTTGAAGAAAAGCGCTAGCAAATGCGTGTTTAATGTTGTTTTCTTCAATGGAAACTTTAACAAGGAAGATTTTTACGTGGACAGCGGGGCAAGCGCACATCTCACAGTAAACAAGGATTGGCTGAAAAACATGTGTAATTCGCCGTGTTTATCTGAAATTGTTGTCGCTAATGATTCAAAAGTCCCAGTTGTTTGTTCCAGAGACGTAGAAATAGTGTCAGATTTGGATTGCCACATAACTGTAAAGAATGTGCTGTGTGTTCCTAGTTTGACAACAAACTTAATATCAGTAAGTGAGCTTATCAAGAATGGCAACAACGTCATATTTAAAAATGAATGTTGTTATATACGTGACAAAAATGACGATTTAGTTGCGATAGCTGATTTAACCAACGGTGTATATAAGTTGAGGTTACAAAAACAGCATTGTTTGTTGACATCTCCAGCTATCACAGGACATTTATGGCATCGAAGATTAGCTCACATCAACAGTCAAGATATGAACAAGATGAAAAATGGAATAGTAAATGGCATATCATATGAAGGTTCATTTAACATATCAAAGTCACAATGTAAGACATGTTGTGAGGGAAAACAAATGAGATTTACTCATAAAGGTGAAAGAAGTGCTGAACCTTGTCACAGAATACATAGTGATTTATGTGGACCTATGGAGGTGAACTCATTAAATGGCAACAGATACTTCATGCTGTTAATTGATGATTATAGTCGGATGACTTTTATATATTTTCTTAAACAAAAGAGTGAAGCTTTCAACAAATTTAAAGAATTTAAATTGCTTGTTGAAAATCAGCAAGGTAAGAAAATAAAAATATTTCACACGGATAAGGGCTTGGAATTTTGCAACCGTGAGTTTAGTAATTACCTGAAGACTTTTGGCATTATACACCAGACTACAAACAGCTACACACCCGAACAGAATGGTATTTCAGAAAGGGCTAACAGAACAGTGATAGACAAAGCCAGATGTTTACTGTATGATGCAAAGCTAGACAAGAGATTTTGGGCAGAGGCAGCAAACACTGCAGTTTATCTAAAAAATCGGTCTATTGTGTCAGGAGCTGAGAAAACACCATTTGAGCTATGGTATGGTAAAAAACCTGATCTTAGCCATATTAGATTGTTTGGCAGTAAAGTGATGATGCATATCCCCAAGGAAAAGCGTTTTAAGTGGGATAAAAAGGCTATGCAACATATCTTAGTGGGATATGGAGAAGATATCAAAGGATACCGGTTGTATAATCCTCACAAGAAGACCATAGTTACCAGCAGAGATGTTGTTGTAATGGAAGGTGAGACCATGGACGGTAACTCCGATGAAAGTTTGGCTATCTGGATACCAGATGAAGCATCATCAAGCGTCATGGAGAAGATGAGCAACACTTCAGTGGGGGAGTTCAGTCCTGTCCATATAGAAGGTGAAGATAATGATATATCTTCAGATTCTTCAGTTTATGGGGATGTTGATGAAACCTTGATAGAACCTCAGACAACCGAGGACCCCAAACAAGTCATCCAGCATACATTAGGCCAAGATGCACAGAGCAAACGACAGAGGAAGAAGCCTGAACGATATGGATTTAACAATATGTGTGTTTCTAGTACAGTTCCAGCAGCTGAGGAAATATCACTCTCAGAGGCTCTGGAGGGTCCTGAGAAGGAGCAGTGGCGACATGCCATGACTGAAGAATTCCAGTCGTTCGAGGACAATGATGCATGGGAACTAATTCAGAAGGTAATGTATCAATTGTAAAATGTCGGTGGGTTTTTACCAAAAAGTTTGATGTGGACAATATAGTGCGTTATCGAGCAAGGCTAGTAGCTAAAGGCTTTTCTCAAAAACCAGGAATAGACTATAATGAAACTTTTTCGCCTGTTGTGCGTCATTCAACTTTAAGATTGTTATTTGCACTTAGTCTTAAATTGAGAATGAGTATCACACATTTGGATGTTACTACAGCCTTTTTAAATGGTTTTCTGAAAGAAAATATATATATGTCAATACCTGAAGGTTTTGCAAACAAAAGTGGGGGAAATGTATTAAAATTAAAGCGGGCAATTTATGGTTTAAAGCAGTCTTCATTAGTATGGTATGAACGGGTTAAAGATTGTCTTTGTGAATTAGGCTTTGGAAATAGTAAGTATGAACCATGTTTGTTTGCGAAAACTGATGGTAAAGTTAAAATAATAGTAGCATTATATGTAGATGATTTTTTAATTTTTTCAAACAGTGATATTGAAACTGAAACGTTAAAAAAATTTTTAGGATCAAAGTTCAAATTAAAGGACTTAGGACCTGTAAGACAGTATCTAGGCATGAGAATAAATTTAGATAAAAATAAAAATGTAATAACTTTAGACCAAAATCAGTATATTGAACAGTTAGCATCTAAATTTCAAATGTCTGATTGTAAGCCACAAAGTACTCCAATAGGACCAAAATTAAATGTACAGAAATCTAAAGAATGTTTACCTGATGTACCTTATCAAAAACTTATTGGAAGTTTAATGTACTTGGCAGTATTAACAAGACCTGACATTGCCTATGCAGTCAGTTATCTCAGCCAATTTAATAATTGCTATAATATTAATTGTTACAACTATGCAAAACGAATTTTGAGATATCTGATTTGTACCAAAGATTACTGTTTAAAATATAGTAATAGTGACACTGATCTACAAGGTTATGTAGATAGTGATTGGGCAAGTGATGCTCTAGATAGGAAATCTTACACCGGTTTCTGTTTTGTGATGTCCGGATCGGCCATTTCTTGGCAAAGTCGGAAACAGAGCACTGTAAGTCTTTCCAGTACAGAGTCAGAATACACAGCTTTGTCCGAAGCTTCTAGAGAAGCTGTATATTTAAGAAATTTGTTACATGAAATTACAGGAAAATTGTGTGCAATTAATTTGTATTGTGATAACCAGAGTGCATTGAAACTAGCATCTACTCATCAGAGTCATAGTAGGTCTAAACATATAGATGTACGTCATCACTATATTAGAGAGGTTGTTAAGAATAATTATGTAAAAATTAATTATGTTCCTTCTCAAGAAATGCCTGCAGATCTTTTGACCAAAGGTTTGTGTTCTGTGAAACACTATAAATTCATGCACATGTTAGGTTTATTTCTATTGTAATTTCTTATTAGTTGTTCAGTTTATTTTGATAAGTGGGGGTGTTGAAATAGTGTATCAAAATTAGTAATACTAACGCCATCTATGTAAAAAGTATGTAACTGATGTATTGTCAAAATAGAAATAAAATAGTCAGTCTGTTGCGAATACTCGACGTGTCTTAATATTTAGTATAAGACGAAAATTGAGAATTGATGATATTCTCTATTCTTTCAGTTTACACTACAATGTCGCAAACCCCATGAAGGGATAAATGGGTAAACTACTTACGTGAAATTATTTCAAATAAGATTTTTAAATTTTTTAACACCAACAGTTCAGTAAATATTCCAATCAGGAGAGACATGTTCCAGTGCTAAATAAAAAAAATAATTACAGGTAGTGAACAAGTGGAAATTGTTGAGGGTTGTGAGTACAATATGAGGTTTCCATAAGGACTGCTATCGAGCGTCCTACGGGGTGGGGGTGCAGTTCAAAGTTTCGAAATCACACGTTTTCGCTTCTAAATTTTAAATTTTAATTTTCTTGACAATATCTTCAAACAAAGGTTTTAGATATCAGAAAAACCTTCAATTTGAGTTTAGTTTTGTTCAATTTGGGTTGACGGCGAACTAGAAAACTCTAAAAAAATTCTCAAAATAGTCGTTTTTTGCAAACGTGACATTTACGACGCCAAATTTTTTGATATTTTCCAACATTTTAAAATGAAGCTTTTATTTATAACATCAAATCAAACTTAATGAAAACAAAAATTATGACGTTCATCGTTCACGAGATATAAGGTCTGTGTTTTTTGTAAATGTCTTCAAACAAAAGTTTTAGATAACAAAAAATTTCGTTTCGTTTTATTTGGGTTGACGGTTAAAAATAAAACTGCAGAAAAGTTCTCAAAATAGGCGTTTTTTGCAAACGTAAAATTTACGACACTAATTTTGTTTCGATATTTTTCATCACTTTAAAATGAAGCTTTTATAGCATCATATCAAATTGAATGAAAAAAAATTATAACATTAACCATTCACGACATATAACAATTTGTTTATAAAAACTGCCTTTTCACGGGAAACGTGCTAGTTGTCGGCAATACTTTTCGATTTTTTTTGATTGAGTATTATACTTGAAGAGGCATATTTTACATTACTGAATATGTTTTGACTAGAAAATGCGAAAAAGTTTATTTTTTGCAACATTTTTTTCCATAAACAAACTGCCTCAGACGGTTTACTTTGATCTTCAGAAAGTCCATTTTCTCGCGAATGAAAATCAGCATTGAAATGAAGAACCTGACCCTTTAAGAAATCTTCTACGACTTTTCAGACGCGAGATGCATTTTTTTTCTTGAAAACATCACAGTGGCTTCATTAATTGGGGATCATACTTTTCCTAATGAATTATATTTTATTATGTTAAATGAAAAGTAAGAATATGCCTGTTTTTGATACAAATAAACAGGTGACAATTTGTTTCGTTCCCGTTGCATACTCATCTGCAATCCAAATGGAGGGGGATTCCAATCCGTCCCGTCGACGTAGTCGGCATTTTGCTTTGAAACTCGAATGGGTTGTTGTTTGTTATTTTGGATTAAGTTTTTCAAAACAATCGCGCGAAGATTATGAAGCTAGCCACGACTACGATACGCGCCGAACCGCTATACCTTGAGGACCCTACGACCGCAAGACGAGAATGCGACGACCCGTCCAAATTCTCATTTTTTTTTCCTAGAAACACATGGATTATTTCATATTCCTTTGAAGCAACATAAAATATAATTCATTGGGAAGACTATGAACTTGAATTGATTCCTAAATTGTTGTTTATAAAGCCACTGTGATGTTTTTAAGAAAAAAATGGAACTCGCGTTCAAAAAGTCGTAGAAGATTTCTTGAAGGGTCAAGTTCTTTATTTCAATGCTTATTTTCATTTGCGAGAAAATAGAAATTCGGAAGATCAAAATAAACAGTCTGAGACTATTTGTTTATAGAAAAAAATGTACCTTATTTTCAATGTTGTATAAAATAGTCTTTTTCGCATTTTCTGAAAACTTTGTTTGAAGATATTTTCAAGAAAATTAAAATTAAAATCTAGAAGCGAACACGTGTGATTTCAAAACTTAAAACTGCACACCCACCCCCTAGGACGCTCGATAGCAATCCTTATGGAAACCTCATATTGTACTCAATATCCTCAACAATTTCCACTGGGTCACTACCTGAAATTAATTTTTCCCATGAAATTTCTCCATTGACTAGACTTAAAGGACATTTTAAATTTTTTTGAAATGCACCATTTGAATAGATATGGGAAAAATTTCTTACTTGTTCAATTTGTGCTTGTCCATGATGAGGTGATTTCGCCACTTCCTTCAAAGTTCCAGTTATTGCTACATAATTCTGTAAACTAGACGAGTTCTGTTGACTTGGTAAGCTCGTTTCAAGTTGTATTGTCTGCGTGCTGGAAATTACTTGGTTGGATCTTGAACTAATGTCTTCCTGTTCACTGCTTTCAAGCTTATTAATAGAGTCCTTTATATAAACCATTCCAGATTTTTTAAAATCATCAGTGTATCGGAAATTTTTGAAATAGCTCGAGAGCATCGCTTCTGAAGATAAACATTCTTGTTTGAAGGAACAGAAATCTTCTAATATTTTCAAACAGGCAGAACAGACGATTTTCGGCAGGAAGTCATGTTCGTGAATCTACGATTTGGTAAATCCATAATTCGGTAATAAAAAATTCGTGCTGTCATACTTACTGAAAGTAACAGACATGACTGAATTTTATTCAGTAGTTGTATTTTTCTACCTTCTTCTTGGAAGATATAAGTTTTATCATTTTCTTTGCTGGCTGGACTAGCGCATAATCTGCAAAGTTCGTAAAAACTAACTCGTTTATACCCTGACATTTTCAAGAAATCCCAAGATATTTTAATTCCACTTTTACATTTTCAAACAATTTGTTTATAACAATTTTTGGTTTGACAGAAAAATTTCTATTGAACTGACAAAGGACAGCTGTCATTAAATCAAAATTGTCAGGAACTCGAGTGATTTTTCGCAACCAAAATCGGAAGAAGCCATCTTGGTACTATAGTATTGACGCTAAGAGAGCAATCACGTTCAAAAATTTTGAAAACTCGACATTCCGACTTTCGCTAGAAGAAGTGGAAATAGTCTAGCATACCGGTTTCCGAATTTGTGGCGGCTAGATAATATCAGAGAGTATAGAATATTCTCTACTCTCTGATAATATTAAAGGACCACATATGTGAAATCAAAAGTGTCGAGAGCGAATATTTGCCGAGATAATAGAGACTTATTGCAAAATGACGTTGATAAATGATCCGTTATTTCAGTTTGACATTGCAACAACCAACATTATTACTGTATACGTTAAATTGACAGCAAATCAAGCGCAGTACCGGAACGGAATAACCTATCCTTTATTAGAGATTAGAGAGTTATTGCAACTCCTGACATTATTAATGCATACTTCATTTTGACAGTTAGGCATGTGCATTATTGAAATCATTCAACGTCTCCTTTATTAACGTTAAACGTCAGAGGTTATTCAATACATGAGAGTTATTGCAACAACCAACATTATAGACCGCGCAAGCGTGACGTCACCACCAACGAAATGTCAAAAGCAGTTTCCAAACAAACATTTAATTGCATTGAAAAGCCCATAAGCGATTTTTTGAAAGCGTATAGGCAGGCTTTTGGTTTGAGGAAAGTGCATGAATCTAAAAAAAAATTATTGTAATACAAGCTTTGATCAAGCCTGAGCCCAAAAATACCACTCTTATCACTGAGAGATGTACCGTTCAAAAATTATAGCCAAAGTGTCTAATGAATAATGTTACAAAAAGTCTTTTCATTAACAGTCAGTTTTTTAAGTTTTTGCTGTTCGATACGTAATGGAAATACAATGTTTAAGAAATACTTCGTGTTTTTATTTAGTGCTAACAAGATTTTATGTACAAAGGTAATTTCATAAAATGACAAGTTATTTTTGTTGGTATATAGATAATTCTGGGTTAAGTGTGATGACTTTTCCAACGAGCGGCAATTTTTATTTACATTTCTGTTGTTTTGGACTACCTATTTTAACAAAGGCTGTAATATTGATAAAAGATATGCCTCTTCGATCTTATAGGTCTATTGTGTATCGTTTCACTAAGAGAGAAAATATCTTTTGAATGTATTTTATCCCCAGTCCAGAGCATCAGTCATGTAACTGAAATTCACTTTACTGTGGCAGAATAGATAAATGATTTACAGCACCCAGTAATCTTATAGAAGGGGTCAGTTAGATAACTACCTACACACACTGTTCCTTTTTTCGTTGCTGTGTACATAATTCTGTATTAACTGTGATACATTCTTCAAGTGATATAAATGATAACCGTGAGGGTTTTAAAAAATGCACTCTGCTCTACTGTTTGAGGTGTGTGGATAGACCATATACAGGGATCATGTACTTAAGTACTAACAAAAAATACTTCGTTATATTATTCGTTTTCGTTCATACATCATTTAACGAGCAGTCTTTATTCATATCACTGACATTCTGGACTGTGAATGTTATTATTAAAGGCTCTGACATGGATGCTTTGCCATTCATGAAACAGATGTCACTTTTTTTGTCATTTTATTCATCTCTCTATCGTGAATACCATCATTCACGGATTACCCGCCTTTTCACTTTTAATTTTTCTCGGTCCAGAGAGATATAGATGACAATCGCCCTTTCTATTTTTTGTTTTTGTTCATACATATTTTATCTGTCATACATTTTTTGATGAGCGGTTTTTTTATACCTGCATTAATTAATTATTAAGTCGTCATTTTGGATCAGTAGCGGTATTATCAAAGAATTTAATCATGAAAAATGTATAGATGGGTAACATACTGTTATTTGAAGAAAAACTCTTAAATTATATTATTGTTCTAATTATATACATATTTCACATTGAAAGTCAGCTGCAATTGGTGTTTTGATGATTTTTAGTATAGAAAAATTTAATTTTAAATTTTGATGTATTTCTGATCTATTTGTAATAAAAAATATTCAACTTCAGCATTGCTTTATAATTTATATCCTATATTCTAAAGAATAAATCTAGCCAAGGTCAAACAAAGTTTTTTCGAAAAATTGAGGTTCCAGAGATGACTCATCTGTTACAGGAACTTAAAAGTTATATAAAGAGGTGAAAGTTTGTCATGAAAGGCTTGTGATAACTTTTAAGTTATGAATTCTTTTGAATTAATATTAACAGTTGGTTTTACTTAATTTTCTAGAATCACATTAACTATATAGAAATCATTGAAACAAAGTTGAATAAAGAGTAGTAACTACAAATTATAAACCTCATGAAAGTTACACGTCAAGTACTCTGTAGAAAAATGCTAGCTGGGAAAGCAAGTTTGGATTTAGAAATTATAAATCACCTCATTGATTTGATTTACGATAAAGGGCTAACAAAATTGTGTGATTTTATGGAAATCAAAAGTGAGTCACATTTTCAAAATATCAGGATACTCTTCTATATTTGGAGTTGTTGAAACAATTCATCCTAATTCACAGAGTATCGTCGTATGTTGAACAAATTCTAATTATTTTGCAATTGGTCAGAAATTCATTATTAGATGCTTCACTGTTTCATTCCAAAACTTTAATAGATTTGCTGCGTCAGTATTGCCACAACTTCAAAACTTTATCTTTTCCCCCTGAAGCAACCATCATGCCATCAGTTGACCAATCGACAGCGTATACTTCATCACCATGACCAGGTAAGTCATGTTCCAGTTTATTGGTCTTTAAATTCCAAACCTTCAATGTTGAATCAGCGCTTCCACTAACCATGAGTCTAGAATCGACAGAAAATGCAATCATATAAACAGCCTGTACATGTCCTCTCAATGTTGCAATGTATTTTCCCGTTTTAGCTAACCACAATCTGATTGATTTGTCAAAAGATGCAGAGGCAAGTATTCGCCCATCAGGTGAGAATCTGACGTCATTAACTAACTGTTGATGTCCTATAAGACGTGTAAGAGGTTTTTTATCTTTTTCAGGATTCCACAAAAACATGGTGAAATCATCTGAACCAGACACCAACCGTTCCCACATTCTACGACTTTTCTGTACCTAAGAGAACAGAAATGAAATTTTAAAAATACTAATAATGAACTCACCTCTCCAAAGCAAACTCTTGAGATTTACTTTTAGCCTCATCCAAAGTGTTTTTATTTGAATCCTTGACTGGAGCAAATGCACCAATTTTCAAAATGTAGTCTGTGTTTAGAGCTAAAGTATTAACCCAATGTGCATGGCCTTCTAAGGTTCTGCAAAGCATACCGTCTTTTGCTCTCCATACCTTGACAGTCCTATCTTGAGATGCAGTATAAATGAGACCTGAACCCCCCCATTTTACAACTGTTACACACTTGAGATGACCACTAATTGTGAGTATACTTTGACACAGAACTGTATCCCATATTCTGACATCACCATCTTTGGAAGAGCTTGCTAGAAACCTACCAAAAAAAGAAAATAGTAGGAATTATTGTCACTGTTTAGAATAGGAACGTTAATTGTTTTACTGTTAGTTTACTGCCTATTATCACTAAAGTGTAAGTCAATTGGTCATAATAAAACATAAAAATCTTGAATTCTCTTATAGATGTATTATGTGCGATTTGAAACAAGAAAATATTGATTTCAATCTCTAAATAATTGTAAATTTTTTCAAGACACATCTCTCTTTCAATAATAATTTTTTGAGGGAAGATAACTGGCCTTTTGATGATGCGAATTATAACATTAAAAAAAGTTATACCCAGAAAAAAGTTTAATTTAATTTAGCCATTCAGTAATGGGAAAAAGTAAAACTGGTGATGAAATTGGAAATTAGATTCTCCTTATCCACTTTGACAAACACATTATATGACAAAACATTATTTTAGTGGTAAAGTACTGTTCAGTAAAATACTGGTTTTTTAACAATTTGGATTCCATCATTTTTTTGCAAAAATTAATCCACATTATTAAATCAATTTGAATTTCTTGTCCATGACACTATAGTGAAAAGTACCTGACTTAGATGTCATGAAATTTTCATTCTCAATATAATACAGTAACAAACAGGGATCTGTGTATCTTATGCATTATGTACAATTGTTATTAACCTGCTTTCTGGATTTTGATGATATGGCTCCCAGCTAAGTGATGTTATCCATTGCTTATGTGCGGTCATAGTTTTGCCAATCTGTTTACCATCAAATGGATTCCAAACAATAATCTTGCCTCCTTTGCATGCAGAAGCAAGTTTTTTGCCATTAGGAGACCATGATATACAAAGTACCCAGTCGTTATGGCCCCCACAAGTAAAATGCGGGGTTTGTGTAAGAATGTCCCACAATCTAACTGTTGTATCTCCCGAACCACTAGCTAACTGTTTTCCATCAGGACTGAAACTGACGGTTATTACTGCTTCGGAATGACCAGGCATGGAGCTTGTGCATCTCGTAACTGGTTTCACTCTAAATACTGCTTGTTGTTGGTAAATGATGTCAACAACTTCTTCTGTATTTATATTTGCTAAATCAATAGTTTTTCCTAAAGATAATTTTATCTCCTCTTCATTAAGAAAGAATAAGTATGGTACTCGATCTTCTTGACCATGCAATGTGTTACATATTGCGTTCAGTTGATCAACTGAGCAGTTTATGGATAAATCCATTACATTTCCCAGAGTTTCCCCATTTTCTGCCTTGAATCGACAAAGCAGCCGTTTTTCTATGTTATTCACTTCCATGTTTAATGTGGCTTGGAACACTGAACAAGTAAGCTTTGAACAAGTAAGCTTTAAAATAGATGAAAAATATATACTTTATATACTTAAAGTAATACATAGATAAAAGAATATATATTATTTTATCTATGAAGTAATATGCACAGAACAAGTAAAAGAGAAGAAACGGCACTCCCATGTAAATCTGCGGTTCACTATTTCGATATTTCGGAAGAGAGAGATAGATATCTTAGGGAGTCGCAATGTAGGAAACATTACAAAATGCAATACTTTATGGAAATGAACATAAACTCTATTTACCACTTTTTAGTAAGTTTGGTTGAATTAGAAAATAATTTTTTTGAAGAAAAACAATGATTACTCTGTTCAAAAATTCTAAAATCGTAGTCTAAAAATTATTCATTTTTATCCTTACGTTGGATATGCTGACTGCTTAGGAAATTTCTATTCCAAAATTCTACCGAAATACAAGGATTTTGAGGCAGTGAATTGAAAGTAGGCTTGGAAATGCATCGATTCATGATATTTGCCATATGCAATAACATATTTCGATAAAAAAATTTACTCATAATTTGTACATAACCTCAATTTTTCGAAAAAACTTTCCTTGACCTTGACTACATTCTTCAGAATTTAGGAAATTAAAATAAGAAGCAATGCTGAAATGAAATATTTTTAATTGCGAATAGATCATACATACATAATACCCATACAACAAAGCTTAAAATTAAATTACTTCATGCTAAAATTCATCCAAATACCAATTGCATCTGACTTTCGATGTACAAACATGTATATAATTAGAATCATAATAAAATTCAATAGTTTTTCATCAAGGGCCAATATGTTATTCATTTACTCCTTCCTCATGACCAAGTTTTTCAAGAATTCCGCTAATGATCCAGACTGACGACTTAATATTTATGAATGTATGTATAAAATCAGTGATATCAATAAGAACCGCTCCTTAAAAATTATATAAAAGTTAAGATAAAATAATGTATAACGAAAAACAAACAAATTAACCGGCGGATATATCACTGACATTCTGGACTGAGAAAAATTAAAACTTGAAAGGCATCTAGTCTGACAATGATAACATGCACGGTAGAGCCAAAAAGATGGAAACGACAGAAAAAACTGGCATCTGTTTCATGGATGACAAAGCATTTATGACAGAGCCTTTAATAATTACATTGACAGTCCAGAATGTCAGTGATATCAATAAGAACCGCTCCTTAAAAATTATATAAAAGTTAAAATAAAATAATGTATAACGAAGATGAAAAAAAATATAACGATGTCAGTTTTTCTGGTACTTCAGTACATGACCCATCTGCACACCTCATACAACAGAGCAAAGTGTATTTTTGAATTCCCTCCCGGTTATCATTTATAAAGAATGTATTACAGTTAATACAGAATGGAGTGTAGTACAACGAACGTTGTTCTAATAAAATCTTACCATCTTCAGTAGCAGGCAGTTCAATTACCGTTGAATTTTCAAATCCTTCTGAAATAAAAACTTTGCAGAAAACACTGACTCAGTTTTAACAAGTAATTACCGTGTCCAGTTCCAGCTGACGTAGATGGAATAGGATTTTCATTTAACATTGTCTCAGTTGTTTCTTTATGTACCAAAGTGTATTCTTTCGACGGGAATTGACATATAATGTCATCCAACAGAAAAGTATGACCTTTTCGAAAAACTGTGGGTATCGCTTCCCTTGTTAATCGGTTGGACTCTTCTCTAACAAAGCAGGACGAATCAAAATGGTCACGACAACTTTTCGTAGCTGGTGCAGTTTCTATGTCGGAATGTGAACGAAATCTGAATTCGCTGCACGACGAACCCAATCACGGCATCTAAAAATAAATATTGAAAATTAATTATAAATATATGACAAGTATTCATGTAAGAACTGTTAATCAGTCGGTAAATACGCATAATGACTTATAAACACATCTATATCATACCTGGAAACATCTGCTGGAAATTTAAAAATACTTTTTCCTTGATTTTCCCGATTTGAACAACTCGTCACGTCACATAAACAATGTCTTAGCTTCCTCTTAGTTTCCATATTAATATGAAATATAAAGTCTTTAAGACACTGTTTAATAATAAATCTAGCGAAATTTCGAACAAAAACAAGTAAAACTTGAATTTAAACAAATGGCGACAGCGTCTTTCTAATTAGAAACGGCTAAAGATCACGTGACGATTGAGTCAGTTATACCAACACCGCGCAGTTGAAAAACGAAGAGTTCATTCGCATTTCATTTATTTTTTTAATTCATTCGGTTGGTAAGTTTTTACTCCACAATATTTCTATCCTCTGATGTGTTCTCTTTTCCTCGTCAAATTAGTGGCTCGGTTTCGCCTATCAAGTGTCGTACCCTGGTAATATGTCAGATGCCAAATCAGAGAATGCTGACTTCCATAGAATATATCATTCAGGAGAAATGAAACCTACGTTAAATGGTCTCAGCCATCTCATCCGAAAGACAGTCACTCCCATAGAACTCCGCATCAAGTAGTCTGCCTTTGTCAATTTCCCAATCCCAGAGATTGCGAAAGTGAATAACTTTTGAACGCCCCCCAGGTTCTTTGATAATTACTTTTGGCTTTAAAATCTGATCGTCTAGAAAAAATACCTACGTTGTGTTTGTTTTTGATACCTTTTTCCGCAAGTTCGGGAGAAAGGTCAGGATTCGGGGAAAAATAAAAGTTCTCACTAGCCCCCAGGGGGACCCCTTATTCGTTACTCTGAAGTTACCAGTGCCTGGTTTAAACTAACATGGCCGATGCTGATAAAATATTTGATATATTTGTGAAATATCATGTGCCTCATGTGTACAGAAATTTGTGTTGTGAAATGTCAAGCGACAAGTGTAAAATTACTTGAGAGAGAGAGATAGAGAGAGGGTACGTTTCGATCGACGCAATTTTGATAAGGGAAAGCCCGGTGCTTTCGACGAGACTGGTTTTTCACGGTGGGC
>JAIFOV010000682.1:0-42078 GCA_020654155.1 Novius pumilus
ATCCGACACGATGGACCAAATGTTTACGACGATATAGTGGACTGTATTATCTTGACAAATTTTATTGTTTCTGTGGGAATTTTCTAGGTGAAGTCTTAAAAATAATACTCGCCGTTGGATTGATCTGATATAATCGACTTCCTCGTTACAAAGCAGAAAGACAAATGGACGAGTAATACACTCGTTAGCTCAATCTAGTAGGGATGCCTCCCCACCCCTACGTAGTACTTCCTGAACTACAAATCCCGCGATCTACTTAGGGTTTACTAACGGTAGAACAGACAGTGATGCCGCGTTGAGCACACATTTTTACATTTTAAACAACTCCACTTATTTGGGCCACTATGCCTTTTGCTAGCTTAACAAGGTCGTCATTGACTCGTGCTGGTTAGCTGTTTTATCGAGATTTATTGGTTTCGAACTTGAAATTGGACTAAAAAAAGACACTGAAACGATTTATGAGGATCACATGTACCTGTTTTCCTAGTGCAAAGCAACCCAGAATGCGAAATTTAGAGGCAGTTGAAAGCACTTTTTTCATTTCGATAGAAACTTGACTTTCTATCGAATTGAGAAAAATTTTTCGTTTCCAAATCTGTTTAATTACGCGACGTCTAATGATAGTTTTTCATTGGAATATCATAAACTTCAGTATTAAGTATTGGCTGAAATATAAAAATAAATATGTGATTCAATGAGGGTACGAAATAATTGAATACTTCATATAAAACACTGTACTCAACCCTTTTATATATTTTGAAGGTAATTCCAAAAACTATTGATTAAAGATGTTGTAAGTTTGGAAAATAGAAACTCCGTTCTACTCTATATCAGCGACCTTGAAGTCACAAATTATTGTCCTGTTCTCCGAAAACTACCCTGTCACCGAAAAGTATTCTAAAAGGCCAATGAATTATAAGTAGGTAGAAAAAAAAAAAGGAAAGGTGAATGCCATGAAGTTTTGTCTAAAATTATTCTACATATCTTATTCCATATGAAATTGCCGTCGTTGAGATATCATTAATCTTGGCATATCGTGAGTGTGCAAGTTCCCCAATAAAATCGTTAGGGGCAGCGGCTATAAGTAAATGAGAGGTAGATTAATTTTTACTGTATTTGCGCTTTTAAAATTTGTGACTCATTTCAACTTCGATATTGATTTTTAGTGTTACGATGAACAATCAATTGCACACTTATGCGCAATACTGGCAATGGGATTCCATAATTTTTTGCGCATGTCGTCAAGCAACTTGGAAATTTCAATTTGCAAAAACTCGCCAAAAATTGTGAAACGAGACACTGCCTAGTGAGATAAAAAGCTACCAGTAAGGTTTTGATATGGTACATTATCTAATCAAAATTTCGACTCTACCCATATTCGTAAATTTGTGCCTCGAGTATTTATGGGAATACATTTTCAATTTTTATTTACAACTTTATTAAATTAGGAAGTCTCTGTGCTTTGAACCATTTGTCGATTTATATAGTTAATTATTTTTAAAGCAAATGTTATATAATCTAGATTTCAGTTTGCCACATAAAATAAATAAACGCGATTGAAAAATACAGTTTTGATGATTTAAATTTTCGCTTGTTGGCGAATCGTTTCTGAATCAGGTTAGCATAGGATCAAAGGGATACCTATGGGCTATGTGATATATATTTGAAACAAATAACTTGTCGAATGTTTATAATCTTGGTTGTCGTTAAATGATTTGTTTTTTATTTTGGTTCTAATAGCGGAAACTTGTTGTTTCCTTTCATCCTTATAGTTTCTTCTTATTTTCGTTGCAATAGAAGGTCAAAAAGTACTGAAAATTTGTCCCAGAATATTCTTATTTTTATTATTTATTTATCATTTACATAATTTTTATTTTAATGAAATATTAAATTTATCCAAATAGTTTTGTTGTAACGAAAACTGATATTTAATTTGAAATGATCATATCAGACCTGGTCATATCGAAATTGGCAATCTTACTGCCGATATAAAAATATGACAACGACAAAATTAATAGGTAAAATATAAAGTGAAACACATCGTGTGAAACTTCGAAAAGTATTGAGTATAGAAAAAGGAATTTATCAAAGAAGGATGTGAAGATTGAGAGTTTTCAATATATAAAAAAAAATAAAGTACAACACTGTTCTCAATTTTCATTTATAATCTTCCTATAAAGGTCTGAAATGTCATTCTGATAGATCCTTTTGTTGCTTCAAAACCCTACTTCCGGTCTTGAATGATTATATGTACATTTTGTAACAAGTTTCTGCCTCCCTATCTCTCTATATATATCTATTTTTAGATTAAAATGATCATTTTCAACGTGAAAGTAAATTTTCTTGTCAGACATTTAATATTTTCTTCGTTATAACCAAAGAATTTTGGATAAGTTTCACACTTCATTAAGATTGATAAGTAAAAGAAACAATCATAATAAACATCCTGGAAACAGATTTTCAGCACTTTTCGACCTTTTATTATAATGAAAATAGAGCGAAACTATAAAATTGACAAGTAGAAATGGCAATTTTCTTCTATTAGAACCAAAATAAAGAACAAATCATTCATAATAACCAAGATGATAAACATTTGAAAAGCTATTTGGCCACAGCTGATATCATACCACCCATTGATCCCTTTTATTACCTGATTCAGACTGATTCAGGAACAAGCGAAAATTAATGATCTTTCATTCCGTGTTCACAAAATTTTTTGTCCTATATTGTATTGGATAAATATAATTCAGATTATATACATTTTCCACAGAAATAATTACCTATATAAAATAACAACAAATGGTTCACGGCTTTGAGAGTTCCTTTGTAATTCATAACGATTAATAAACAAATTTCACTCTGTCCAAATGCGGTCATTTTGACGATTTTACTATTTCACCTTAAGCAACGAACGGACTCTTCCGAAATGTGATGAGTACAAACCATAAACGCATTACTGTATTTTCTTTTGCATGTTTCTATATCAGAAGGAATGCACTTCAACAAATATTCCATTTGCTCATATTTCTAGATGATGATGTTTTCAATTCAAAATTCGCTAATGAGTTAAAACTACATGTTTCTTTATATGATCGCAAGAAATTTTTTCCGTATCTTTATACAAGCTGTCTAGCGGAGTTTCAGTTTCGTTGCACCCTCTTCCCTTTGAAGTGTTTCAGAAAAATAAACAACGAAGCCATCGTCGGCTGATGCTGGTGACATTATATATCGCTCATCACCTGAACGATGAAATACTTGACTTCTCTGCTACCCTGAAGATATTTCAGATACGATTACAAGTTACGAGGCAATTTATCCTTATTGTTTGTTGTAAAACACAAAATTTGATCATATTAACAGGCACGGATTTTTTCATTTATATATGGTTTTCATTATTGTAATTCACCATTTCCCGGTATATCTACCGCACAAAAATACGGCCAAAAAAATGTCATTTACAATCTTATTAAGTTCAAGGATAGATTTGGCATCGCTGTTTCGCACAGAGAAGACCTTTTCAAGTTGATTTTCGAGTATCGAAATTTATAGGATGTTGGTCCTAATGCAGAGACATTATGCGTAGATACTACATTAAACAACTTCCCTTATTTTGTCTTCATTCCTGTTTTGCGGCATTTACACTCTCGCCTCGTGACTCGTCAGGTAGCAGCCCTTATCGTGTAGATTTTTAACCGTTTTCGTTTGAAAGACCCACTGAAACCGACACTTGAAATCTGATTTATGAGCTCGCGAGCTCGAGATTCGTTGCCACTCGCCCCAACCGCCTAGAGGGCGGTTTTGGTGCCGTTTTCAAAGGACCACGAAGCGATAAGACAGAGTTGCCTTAAATCGTTGAGATATGTGTTTGGTGTTTTCATCTATTTCTTCTCATTTTCGATAACAGATTGAAGAAAATTAAAGCAAGCAGATTATTAGTTGCTAGATATGAAATAAATATGTGGTTGAAAACTACATGAAACATTTTCCTAAAACTGAGGGTCTAAAAATTGAGATATAGAAGGTATATTTCAGGAATCTTGTCATCAAATTAAAATCAATTTAGAATCGAATAAAATTACAAATTCTTTTTTATCAAATTAATTCTGAAAAATGTGAAACTTATTGGTACATAAAAGTGAAGAACACAATACATTATATATGCATCAAACATAACACATAAATAAACATAAACAAAAATATTGTATGAATTATAAATAACAAAACAAGGAATATAAATTTTGCTTATATTAATTTAAATGGTATCAAGTACCATTGAAGAATATTGCGAATTCATTTCTTACAACTAAAGCATTGTGTGGTGGACGTCTTGCGGTGTTCTGTATTTGCCTCATTGCAGAATTTTGATTTTGTCTTGCAGACGTTTCGTGTGCCACGGTATTATGAACAACAGTATCCAGACTTCCAGGCGGCGTGTAAATATTCTTCGATGTCGTTCTACCCGAAGAAAGTTGTGCAATAACATGCAAGACATTGTTATCAATATTTTATTTTCTTTTCTAACTTCCATCGGTTTCCTGAAAATTCTGAATACTGTTGGTAAAACACCAAAGACATTTTCCACAATTACTCGTGTGCTTGACAACTTCTCATTAAATGTTCTTTGCATCGAACCAATGATTTGTTGTCCTGGGTATGGTTTCATCAAATGGCGATTCAAAGCCGAATTTAGTGTTGAAACCGACATAAAATTCCCGGAAATAACAGAGTTGCAAAGGGGCTAATTGTCGTCTCAAATATCTTTCGATCCGGAGACTGTTTCTTTTCCTTTTCTAGAAAAGGAATAACAAAAACCCAAGAAAAGTTGAGACACATGTCAAATTGGTAAACGACCGGCGGCATCCCTTATCGCACCAAGTGGGCCTTTAAATACAAGCCGAACTTGTGTCGCGGCGGCAAAAATGAACGACTGATGACATACTTATGAGCTCGCCTCGCGCTCGCTCGCGATGGTGTAAACACGGGGTTTTAATTCTCGTAGCGTGCGGAACATTTTTTGTCGTATTAAATTTAAGAATTTCTTCGATAGTGCAAAATGGAATGGAGTAAGGAAAATGTTATTTCACTGATCGAAGTCTACAGGAAATATAATATCCTGTGGGACCCGAAAGTTCCTGACCATTTCAACAAATGTCATAAGCGGGACGCATGGCAGAAAATTGCCGCCGAAATAGGTCGAAGTGAGAAAGAATGCAAAAAAAAAATTGAAAACCTCCTGTCTGCTCTGAGGAGAGAAAAAATGAAGATGAGAAAGAGTGTTGGAACTGGGAAAGGTGAGCAATTCACAAACGTGTTTGAAAAAACATATCGTAGAAATGAAATTTCATTCACATATTTTTTAGGGTTGGACGAAGTCTACACGTCTAGTTGGTTTGCTTTCGAGGCACTGAGATTTTTGTTGGATAAGAATAATCCAATGCAAACAATCAATACAGTAAGTGCATTTTATTATACATTTTTATTATGCATATAAGCGAAATTTTAAAAAATCGTTTGAAATGAACTTCATCCTTCTGAATGTCAAATGGACGCGTTCGTTATCTGCCAAAAAAGCACGGAAAATATTTTTTTGTCTCAATAGGTACAGATGTAGTATTTTATGTAACTAGCAATATAAAGCTTAAAGCCGGGTATCCATTTGTAACAATTCACCCGTAACGTAACGTCATTTATGATGAGTTGCAGTAGATTTGTAACAGAATGTTACATATCACATCATTATGGAACGGGTTTTCAAGTGACCCCGTAACAACGATTGGCGCCTTGCCCTTCAGTTTATACCCGCCAAATGAAATGAATGCATCGTGTAATCTCCAGTTGACGCCACAACAAATAGCGGCAGCAGCCTATATTGTTATTCATTCTTCAATCACAAAAAGAAAAAAGAAAAAAGAAAAGCACCCCTTTGGTGAACGTCAGATTTTTTTAGGGGTAGAGAACGGTGTGATGGCAATGCGCTATTGACTGATCTAAATTTCCAATGTGTAATTGGCTTGTACAGAAATTTCACACGTATGCATCCCACCGACTTCGAATTTTTTATTAACTTCAATCGGACATTTAATTGCAAAAAATGAATACGACATTCCGGAAAGCAATTGCAGTTCAAGAACGGTTAGCTGTAACCTTGCGATTTTTGGCAACCGGTGATTCGTATATACGAGTCTACAATATTTATTTAAAATTTCAAAACAATCAATCAGTAATTTTCCGTTTTGCACTATCGAAGTTCCGAAATTCTCAAATTTAATACAACAAAAAATGTTCCGCACGCTACGAAAATTGAACAGGAATGAAGACAAAACAAGTGAAGTGATTGACGCCACTTGGCTGCCTGATGAGGTAGTTTATTTCCTTTGATGCGACGGACAAAAACCGATAATTTTCGGAACGGTTCTCTGTCCGACTCCGTGTCAAATTTCATATGCTGCCTGCAGTGTAACATTGTTACAAAACGGATGGTTGACACATATGGAGACCTGCATGAGTATAGGATGTTACGTTACGGAAATTTTGTTACAAATGGATACGCGGCTTAAAGCGATCGTACCGCATGGTAAACGAGTTTTGCGATAATGTAGCGTCGGCGCGACAAGAGTGTGTGAAAAAATCTTACCTTTGTTCGTTGGTGTGGTGCATTCAATTTGCTGGAATTCGAATTTCGCAATACCATTTCACTTATCAATGTGCCTTTACCAGATCGAAGGAACATGTAGAATTAACGCGATCGGTACCAAGTGCCGACGTAGCTCGAGATTCTTCAACGTCCGAACACTTCAACCACTATATTAGAACTATCGCGGTCCACGACTACGAGGTACTCCGCGTACTGGGTACCGGCACAAGCGACTGTTGGTGGGGCGGACCGCGACGGTGGGGATACAGACAACCCCATTGGAGCAATCTACGTTCCCACCAAGGATCGTGTCGGTAAGGCCCGTCGCATACTGAAACGCCGAATCGCGCGATTTGTGCCGAAAAGGTTTACAGAAGTAGTAAGGAGTCGTTACATGACATAAAACCGATAAAACTTGACAGGATTTATTAGGTAAAATAGTGACGCTCAGGTCAGAAATCCGAATGGGTACCGCATGCAGTCAGTTTTCAAAAGTGGTCCAAGATGGAATCATCTTCATATATGTGTTTTGAAACTGAAGCGCAAGCAGAGATTTTCAAAAGAAAAATTTCTTTAATAATCACTTCCATATACGTATCTATTCCATATACCTATATGTATTTGATTTTCAATAGACAAACCAACTTCAAAACTCGATAATGCCTACGAATTCAATGTATGAATATGCAACGGAGTCATAATTACAAATTTTTAAAATAAGAACGAATGTAAGTGCAAAAATTTGAAATAATCTCTCGCTCCGATAACAGTTCTTTATTGGAATCCCATACCTCTACGGCAGTTGGGCTCGCGCTCACCCTCGTCTTTCAACAAGGCAATTAAATTTTACGACCAAAATCGCGCTTGGAACGAATCGAGCATCGAGCTTGTCGCAAGCGGGTGGAATATCCTTTGTCGGTGTCGAAACATTGCCACCGTTTCCTTTGACTTTGATTTCGGCACAAATCGCGCGATTCGGCGTTTCAGTATGCGACGGGCCTAATTCAACACGGAAATTAAGCAAATATCTTCGTCCCAAAAGGCGACGGAACGGAGTACGAACAGAAGTGAAAACACCAACAATTATTAATTTGAGTGTTTTTCTATTCATTATAAGCTCTAGAAAAATTAATTACTAGGAGATTTTGATTGAAATTTTAATTTAATGGAAAATTCTACGCAACAGAAAACCTTGAAGTGTTTTAGAAGTTTTTCTTATGCTGTCGATTATTGCACTTTTGGCGGCTTCCATAATTAATGAACTGCGAAAAATTAAAAATCTAAGGAGCATATCGAAAAGAACTGAGAAAAGTGCGGTGCTTCTACAGATGAGGTGTATTCTATTTCCGTCGTCAACCGAAAAACAAGACAGACTGATAGATACCATCATTTCATCGTCCATCTGGCAACTCCTCGAACTGAATACCATAAGAAATCGTTTTTGTATAGAGCAAGTCAGATGTGGAACTCTCTCCCATCAGACGTTTTTCCCATTACCTACGACTTGCGAGATTTCAAGAGAAAAATCAATTCTTATCTTTCATCGTCTCGGGGCGTTACGAACACGCTAAAGGCATTGGCCTCTCTCGAGATGCAACCATAAAAAAAAAAAAAACTGTGGTATTTTAATCTGCTTCATTTTTTGAACGATCAAGACGAGCCTCGAAAATCGAAATCAAACCTGGACAATGAAAATAGTGAAAATGACGAGGTAAGTGATAAAGCTGTATTAAAAATATGAAAAATATATTTTTTGATGAAATGCAGAAGAAAATGCTATGCTTTATGAAATGCGAACACCGAAATCTTTTCGAACTTTAATCATGGTGAAAGAACGATCTTATTTTAAATAGTCAGCAAAGTTTCATGACAATAGATCTCTTTCAATCAAACATAATTGACTAAAAAATTTTTGTTACACATCTATAACATAAAAATAAATACATACTACCTTTTCGGTTGGTCAATAGAATCGACCACAATTATTGAGCCCAATTGAATTTTAAAAACCAAAAATATGTTGGAGTAAACTACAATTTTTAATTATTTTTATCGATATGAAATTTTATCTTAACTTAATAACGCTGAAAGTTATTGAACCCTCATCGTAAAGTATTAATCAAAACTAATGAAACAGGATGCCATTTATTCATATAAATTGTTTTTAAAATGACTTCATGAACGCAGAATCTAAGGAGCACATATCGGAAAGAAAAAGTGCGGGATTCTTCAAAGTCCGGAGCTTCTACAAATGAGGTGTATTCCTCGAAACTATGGTATTTCAATTTGCTAAACAATCAAGACGAGACTCGAAAATCGGGATCAAACCTAGATAACGACAATGAAAGCAATGAAAATGACGAGATAAGTGATGAAACTGTATTAAATTCATAAAAAATATATTCTTCGATGAAATAGCATAGATAGGAGAACGATCTTAATATTTTAAATACATAGTGAACAAAATTTCATGACAATAGATTGTTTTCCTTCCCCCCCCCCACACCACCAATCCACATTATTGGCTACATCTAAGATGATACAACTACATTGTCACACGGCAGATCTCCTATTGTGGCATGCACTCAAATATATCACTGACCACAGGGAGCATGCTAGAGTCCCCACTGACAATTGGGTGTGATGCGTGTCATCGTGCCATTACTGACGGCACATTATGTTTATTTTGTACCGGTGGTAATCCTCTCACTCTTAGTAATTTATGTACGTCCTCTACGAAGTTATCATTACAGCGATATTATATCTGGTCACGTAAATGCAAACAGCACCTGTAAGGGCTCATATTACTCTGATAACTTTGGATCATGGGATAATGTAGTAGTACAAGGTTCAATCCAGGTGGTACTCACAAGAGAGAGTGGTGTATTGAATACAAAACAGAACACTATATGGTTTCAAAATGGGATCCAATGCCCACATGGCGGAGGGACATGTACCGACGGGCTAGGAGGGGAAATGCTGACTCAAGATTCATGCAACAGTAACAACCATCGCTTATTGTATGAGGCGCCATCTAACTACTCGCGCCCAAGCGGAATGGCTGATGATGTACGATCTACGTTGGTGACAGTATCAACCGATGATATGCTTTTCTCACTAAAACTGGTCGGTAAATACAGGTTGTGCAACTTGAGGTATATAGAACTGAACATCCCAAATTGGTTATAGTCCAAAATACTGGTTACTCATTTATCTTGAAGAAAGATCCTTCAAACCTCCTTAATATGGACCTATTTGCTTATATAACTCGAAGTTTGTAAGTGTGGATCGAAAACTTCAGATGAACACGGAGACTCTGTACAGATGTACAGATGTAGGTTACAGAAGTCGGCCCTCAAATTGAGGGCAGGGTTTCTGTTCAGGAAAGTGCATGAATCTAAAAAAATTATTGTATTAATAATCGAAAAAATGCTCCCCTTCCGTCACGTGTACCTGCGGCGCATCTGATTTCGGAGCTGAGGAATTACCCGATGCGGCACCGCGTTTATTAGATGGAAAGAGACCGCCTGCACATCTGTAGTATATTGCTTTTTACTCATAGCAACAGTGGCCACGTTGCGCTTTAAACGTTGTGCTTCGTTACACCGCTCGTTCATTCGTTTTTCGTATTTTTTCCTTGAAAATCACAAATTCAGAACTGCAAGTAAGTTTATTATCTCATTCATATTATTGCATTGATATATTGAATACTATTTTCTGAGATTAATTTAGGACAAACGAATTTTTCTTTGATTTACCGCCAAATTTGAAACAATACATCTATAAAAAGAAGTTGATTTAATTTGCTCATTTATTTTAATATTCTGTGATAAAATATTGCTGTTTAATGTCAAACATGATATTTCAATATTCAAGCTTAGAACGGTCACGATTTATTTGTAAAAAGGTCCACTACATGTATATTGAATATGATTGCATGTAAAAAACCATAATGACAAATTAGTTGTTCAAAAACTATACATACAATATATTTCAAATGTAGCACAGAACGTTTATGTAATATGGAAAACCAAACACCAAAGTATAAAATATTTGCATTCATTGGTAGTATATTTTACAACTTTTAAAAAATTTTTAAATTATTCATTTTCTACGCAATTATCTTTTAGTTTTTAATGCTTTTAAGGTGTTGAATCAAGATCATTTGACACAAAAGTAATTCATTTTTGTAACAAGTTTTATAGAAAACAACTTTGTTCCTATTGGTTTTTCTGATCAGTTACTTTATTTCAAAATTATTTCTATAAAAAGCAAGGAATACGAGGATTTTTTGGAAAAAAGTTTTATTTCTTTATAACTGAAAAATCTTTCCATTATTTAACGTACGAATCTCACAAATATTTTAATGAGAAAATTTTCCCCAACTTTTAACTCTTCTCAGTTATTGTAAATTGTTTAATCATGAATTCGTTTCCACTTTATAGGATGCAACGTGCATGGGGACCGGACAATCTGCCCAACCGCGAGAACGATCGCGATTGGTGCGTCGAACAAGGTTTGCTACCATCGCAGCCACCAAACTGTCCGACGCACCATCAACCAATGAGATTTTATCTCAATGGGCAAAGGGGGATTGGTCGGTACCGGTGCACGAAAAATCTGTGCACAAAGCATCGCGCCCTCACAAAAGATACCTGGCTGGAACATACCCACCTGAAGCCCTTCGAAATTATCCGTCTGATGTGCTGCTTCGCACATCAGCTGCCAAACACCTTCCTTCACGTTTGGTGCGAGGATCAAGAGACGAGCACTCGGCTAGGCTCTGAGATGATCGTCGCTTGGTAAGACGAAGGTATCGTTATTCAACATATTTTAAAATATCTGTTACAGGTATCGTTACTGCCGGGAAATGGTTATTGACTATTATCTATCTGTACAATCTCCTACCTCCTTGGAGGTCCAGTCAGGATTGTGCAGATAGATGAAGCCAAGTTTAGTAAGCGGAAATACAATCGTGGACGGATTGTGGAAGGACATTGGGTGTTGGGAATGATCGGAGATGGGCGCGATGACGTGATGCGTGTCGTTCCAACAAGAGATGCACCGATATTACTTGCAGCCATCCACGAAAATGTCGTCCCAGGGACCCTATGTTTGAATATCACATCGATTGTACTCAATTTACGAACGGTGTGAGAGACGTCGTAACTAGATCTATAAAATCGACCAATAATTGAAAGGTATTTTGGTCACGTGATTGTTATTGTATGAAGTATCATAACCTAATTCAATATTTTGGTGGTTCCAAATTAATTTAATTTCGCTATCCACTTGTTGAATATAGCCGAACATGTTTTAAAAAATTCTCAGATTGTTATTTATTACCGTTTCATATCATTTTATGATAGATCCCGCAAAATTGGTATTCTCGAATATGACGGTTCGTAATTTTCCGAAACAAAACATCGAGCGGAGAACAGCATGCGGAAATTGTATTCCGCAAAGAAAGTGACGTATCACGAGTAACTAGTTCTATGATAACATTCTAACTTTAAAGTACACCTCGTGGAGTGATTTTATCGGTTGAAGTTAGTTTGTTGGTTGATTTGTGAGAAAAATGGCAAGTGCAGACGAAGTTGCAATGGTAGTGATCGGGAAATAGTTGATGTAGCTGCAGATTCGGTAGCAGAACAGCGAAGACCCTTTATAGTCGATTTGATGCATTCGAACTTAGTGATTCGCAATTTGTTGCAATGTTTCGATTACCGAAAAATTTAGTGCGAGATGTTATTACCTAGTGTCTCCTTATATTCACCAAGGAAATCGACAGTCGGCTATAAGTATTGAGACTAAGGTAAAATGTTTTGTCATAATCAATTAACAACAATTCATCTCACGAAGTATCTTATTCAGGTATTAGCATCCCTTCGATTTCTCGCTAGTGGCAGCTATCAATTAGACACGGCTTCTAACGTACACGTCGCGTTAAGCCAATCGTCCCTTTCAAGATGTCTCGGTGAAGTGGTAGATGTATTAAATGAACCAATAATTTTCAACCGATTCGTCCATTTCCCCAAAAATATGAAGGAATTGGAGAAAAACCGATCTGGGTAAGTTAAAATTTAATATGTATAAAAGAATTTGTAATAACAAGTTGTAGATTTCATGAAAAATTCAATTTTCCGGGTGTTATTGGATGCTTTGATTGCACCCATGTTGCAATTGTTGCGCCATCTAAAGATGATCCATTTATAATGAATGTTCCTATGTGAACAGAAAAATTAACATTCTATAAATGTGCAGTTGGTAAATATTGAAAAATATATTTATTATAAAGGCATATCGTTATTTAATTTATAGGCATGTGATTCCCAAATGAGGATCATAAATGTAAATGCCAAATATCCCGGCAGCACAAATGATGCTTTTCCTTAAATGTTTTTTCGGCATTTGGCCATTTAGACGCTCAGGAATTAAAACCACTATTCATCAAAACCACCCCAATCAATATTACTTCCTGGGTAAGACAATTATGCATTATTTTTAGAACTTTTATTTTATTCAAGTGTTGTTGCAGTTTTACTGGCAGTAGGTAATTAGTTATTAAAATAATGATAGTTTAGAAGACTCTGGTTATCCGTTGAGGCAATAGCTTGTAACATATGGTTCAATCTCTGCTTCGCAATCCATTCATTTTTGTCTTTGCAGATCGCAACCATTTCTACGAAGAATGGGATTGGCACTATCCTAATAGATTGTTATATCCTAAAACAATGTATTTATAACAATATATCGAGCAGTGTAATTATTCTTACAAAATATACAGCTGATTTATGTACTGCAGTATGTACAACTGTAAATACTTTGTTAATTAAAGTGAGGACATTTGTTTCAGTTTGACTCTATGTGATCTCTGTAGTAACACCTCCACCTGTTCCTTTAGCATATTTCCATATCTCCACTTAGTTCTATATTATTTTAATATGCATGTCTTGCCAAATCTAAAATTTAAGTGAAATAAACTTTCATAGAAATATAGACATTGGTACTTTTTACTTACTTTTCGTCTTTATTACCAACACGAATTGCGTTTAGCAACGAAGAAGTTTTGGAGTTATGACCAACCTTGTTTAATATTCGTTGAATATTGTTCGCAACATAAATTTGGTCATTCTTTAGTCAGTTGAAAGAATATTTTTCTGTACCGGCGCTTTTTATCTGAGACTCGTGTCACGTAAATGTATACGACCGATGGATCGAAAATAAAACTGATAGTAAATAGTGAAAACATTAACATTTAACACAAAATGAATAGGAAAATCGTTTCAAAGAAATAACCGAAATATTTATATCGTGAATGAGGTTATGATACTTCACACAATAACAATCGCGTGACCGAATTAGCTTTCAATTATTGGCGATTCGTATCAAGTTACGACATCCCTCACACCGTTGCAAGTGGTATATCGCATGCGAAATTTTACGAGTGAACTCAAACATAGGGTCCCTGGAGATCTTTCGAGACTTCTCGAGCGCGGCGCGCCGTTCCGTTCTACCGACCCAGTGGACGGACGACGGAGCGGAATTATCGCAAATTTGGTCGTTCTCGACGTCATCTGTTTAGTCTAGACATGAAGATATTTGTCGATATGCGTGCACAATTCTTTATTCCAATAGATTCCTCCCTCTGTTCACTTGCATTTAATCTCGCGATGTTTTTTCTATTGATATGGACACGCAGAATAAGGGTCCGCTTCACGAAATTGTGTAGTTTGCCTTTCAATTTCAGGCCTTAATAGTTGCAAAAGCCTAAAAAAACATGTCTGGAGACATCCTGAAGTATTTAAAAAATTTTTTCGTCTTTAAGCAAATCGTCGAAAAGGTGATGAAATTTGCCAAATTCTTTCCTTTTCATATTAATGTGATGAACCCATTTCCTCTTTTTCGAACTTTTTCTTCTTCTTCAGCATCCGCCAAAGTAGCAAATGAAAAACTTCTTCGTAATGCGAACAACGATTCAACGATAACTGACGCGATAATTCGGTATATCGTTTTACCGACCTGGCCGCCCGCCCCACAATGGACGAACCTACACTTTTTGGCGGCGCGCCGCATATGCGCCGACCCACCGACCTAATGGACGGCCAGCTTTAGACAGCGGTTCGCAGTCAAATTTCATCAATAGAGATTTGGTGAAAAATTAAGATCACCTGATGGAAGTTACCGCAAAGGTTTGAGTTTTCTTGTATCAGACAAAATCACGGAAAAATTACCGATAAAATCGTTCAATAGAAACAATTTGAAATTGCCGTCCGACATCCCGCTGGCCGACAATAATTTTAGTTCTCGGAAAAGTATCGATGTTTTGCTTGGTGCGGAAGTCTTTTTGACGTTCTGGGAACCGATAAAATAAGTTTAGGTCATAACAAGCCTACATTAGGCCGGCCGCACACGCAAAGTGTCTGAATCTGAATTTCGGATCGATTACACGTTAATAAAGACACCGAACACGTTCAAAATTCATAATATAAACAACCGAAAGTACACGTTCGGTTGTTTATATTATGAATATAGGCTTCAAGCAGTTATCAGGATGAATGACGAAGAACTAACTGCCATTGCGTATTTGTTATCGGAAAATAATAAAAAAGACAAGACGTTGTTTTCGATGTGCCTTATCATAATACTTACCAACGTAATAAATACGAGTCCGATAAATTAATATTTCAAAATATCATATAAACCCTCCATGCGCGACAATGAAATGATTCGAAACGAAAATTTTTGAACGTGTTCGGTGTCGTTATTAACGTGTAATCGATCCGAATTTCATATTCTTATACCCGTGCGTATGCGGCCGGCCTTATACGAGACCGTGTTTGGGTATATCATATCAGGTTCGCTATTTATCGGAACAAATAATACGCGGACCGTGTATAACTTTTCGGTTCGCGACATTAGTAAACAAATAGAAAAGTTTTGGGAAATCGAACAAGATTTCTTTCCCACACCGCCCCTTCTAACGAAGGAGCAAATCGAATGCGAACGTATATTCACGGAAACTTTGAAGCGCGATATTTCCGGAAGATTCATTGTCACCTTACCTATTCGTACAAATGCGAACGCGTTAGGAAATTCTCTGCATGCAGCCACAAAACGTTTAATTGCCATGGAAAGGAAATTTAAAAGGAATCCAATATTTAAAGAACAATACACAAATTTTATGCGCGAATATATAACCTTGAATCATATGGAGAAAATCGAACCGGTGAATTTAACATGCAACTCCGACATCAAATATTATTATCTTCCACATCACGGTGTTCTAAACCCTTCATCAACAACCACCGCAATAAGGGTCGTTTTTGATGGAAGTGGTCCCTCTTCGAACGGTGTCAGCTTGAACGACATTATGATGGTGGGCCCATGTATTCAAGATGATCTTTTTTCCATATTACTTCGATTCCGAAAACATACTTTCGTTTTAACAGCCGACATAGCAAAAATGTATAGGCAAGTTCGCATTTCTGAAAATCAAACGAACTTACAACGCATCGTCTGGAGAGAAAATCCCAATGACGAAATTTTACATTATCGTCTTCTGACTATAACTTACGGAACTAGTGCTGCGAGTTATTTGGCCACCCGAACTCTGCAGCAAGTCGCAATCGAAAACGCGAAACATTATCCGGAGGTCACGAATATAATTCGTAACGATTTCTACGTGGATGATCTAATAACAGGCGCCGAGACAATTGAAAAAGCTTGCGAATATCGTCTGGAAATCAGCAAAATCTTAAATTTGTACGGATTTCCTTTACGTAAATGAAGCGTCAATAATCGAGGGCGAACCCCGCAATTCGGAACAATACGAAATTGCGAATAACGACGTGAAGAAAACATTAGGGTTAAATTGGGTACCTAATCTGTATATTTTAACGTATAGAGTTTCAAATATACAATCACAGTCTGATAATTGCTCTAAACGAATCGTTTTATCATCCATAGCATCGATTTTTGATCCACTAAGGTTGATTGCTCCTGTCGTAATTTCGGTAAAAATTTTAATGCAACAGTTATGGCAGTGCAAGCTGGGATGGGACGATCCTATTCCTAAGGGCCTACATATCAAATGGAATCAATTCATCGCTGAATTGAACGGAATAAAAACGTTAAATATAAGTCGACACTGTCTCATAAAGAATCCGAACTACATCGAGTTACACGTATTTTCTGATGCAAGTCAAAATGCTTATGGGGCCTGCGCCTATCTCAGATCAATTGATTTGGAAGGTCAATGTTATGTGCAGCTTCTCTGCTCAAAATCGCGAGTTGCTCCCCTCAAAACACTGTCAATTCCTCGACTGGAACTATGCGGCGCACAGTTGGCTATTCAATTATTCGAGAAAATTCTTTCTGCTATAAAACTAAAATTCGACAAAATCATATTTTGGACTGATAGCACAATAGTCCTATCTTGGTTATCATTGGAACCGTGCAACCTCAAAATTTTTGTAGCCAATCGGGTTGCAGAAATTCAAACAAAAACGGAACATCATCAGTGGCGGCACGTACCTACCAGGGATAACCCTGGAGATCTAGTATCACGTGGAATCTCACCACATCAACTTGCAGATTCCCAACTTTGGTGGTCAGGTCCTCATTGGTTATCGAATTCAGAAGAATTTTGGCCCCTAGTTAGGTCCCAACAATCGACCGATCAACATTTACCCGAAATTAAATCGTTGAAGACTACAATAACAAACGTGGTCACGGCTGCTGAGTCAGATTGGAGTATTTTTGAAAGGTATTCAAGCTTATATAAATTACAGAGAATCGCATCGTTATGCTTGAGATTCGCGAGTAACTGTCGTCATAAGCTCAACCGAATATATGGCTCTTTAACTATAAATGAAATGAATCTAGCTTTGAGTCGTCTTTTGAAATTAGCGCAGTTTCAAGCGTTTACGGAAGAAATACGGTTGTTGAAAACCGCGCATCAACTTCCGAGGTCTTCGAAATTACTTTCCTTGAACCCATTTATCGATACTGACGGCTTCCTAAGAGTTGGGGGGCGCATATCAAAATCTAACCTGCAATACGACTCTAAACATCAAATTATTTTGAAACCAAACCATCCTTTGACTACGTTAATAATTCAAGCCGAACATCATAAACAATTACACGCTGGAATATTGACCGTACTAAACTTTACTCGGCAGAAATACTGGATCATCCATGGTCGCCAAACTGTGCGTCAAGTATTAAATAGATGCGTAACTTGTTTTAAGGTGAATCCTAAGCGTACGATTAGTTTGATGGCTGATCTTCCCACAGCTCGGGTTACACCAACCAGAGCATTCCTCGTAACCGGAGTTGATTTTGCAGGACCGTTCAACATAAGGGACGGTAAACTTCGTAATCGAAAAATAATCAAAGCCTATTTGTGTATCTTCATTTGTTTTTCAACAAAGGCTGTGCACTTAGAATCGGTGGGCGATTTGGGAAGTGCCTCTTTTTTGAATGCTCTTAAAAGGTTCGTATCTCGCCGCGGGTTATGTCATACCATTTATAGCGATAACGGTACCAACTTCTCTGGTGCTAATAACGCGCTTAAGAAAATTTATACCGAAATTCCCGAATTTGTCCAAGAACGAGATGTGGCACATTTTCTACTTAAATGCAATATTCAGTGGCGATTCATTCCACCTAGGTCACCTCATCAGGGTGGTCTGTGGGAAAACGCCGTAAAGCGAGCTAAGTATCATTTAAATCGAATTATTGGTCAACTATTTTGACATTTGAGGGCATGTGTACTCTATTTGCTCAGGTAGAAGCAGTGATGAATTCTTCCCCAATTACCGCGTTATCCGAGGATCCCTCTGACTTAAATGCCCTAACACCTGGACACTTCCTTATCGGGGAACCACTCCTCTCCATCCCGGAACATGACTTAACAGATATGCCTATCAATCGCCTGGATCAGTATCAGAAGCCACAGCAGATGTTTCAAGTATTCTGGAAACGATGGTCCAAGGACTATCTCCTCAACCTGCAGGCGCGTACAAAGTGGAAGATTAACACCGAGAACATCGTCAAGATCGGCTCGTTGGTGCTGCTCATCGAGGACAATTTGCCTCCTATGTATTGGCGTCTGGGTCGTGTTCTTGAATTGTATCCAGGAAGTAATGACGTTACCCGGGTAGTGCGTTTGAAAACTTCGACCGGTGAGACTACACGAGCTGTGCAGAAACTCTGTGTGCTACCAATCGGTTAATTCGTTAAAAGTCTTGGGTCTTTCAAGGCCGCCGGTATGTCGCGTACGCAATATATTACGGTGCGCAAGTGCAAGGCCCCGCGCAAGAGACGCTTAAGTCGAGTATATTAGGATGAAAGATTCGCATCATAGATATCGAACTGTGTAGAAGCGTTTCAATAAATCGTAAAACAAAATCGTAAATACAGTCCACTCAAATCGAAAACCCTAGCTACCGTTCAGCTGCTTATTGTCTTGGTACAAATACAAACATCCGACCCATCATCAGACAAAAAAGTGATGTTTCACTAAACTACAATTTCTTTGCACAGTTATTCCGATTACATTATTGCTATCTGGCCATCGCCCTTTGCCACATATTGTTAAAAATACAAATATTGTAAAGTCTTAAAAGGGATAAAATTCTTCCCATTATTCATTTCGACGCAACTGGTAGTATCATCCAAAACCTTTTGACAGATGATAGGCGTACTTTTCTATGCTCTGCGGTTGTATCTAATAGGTCAAAAAGAACGACGCCAGTTTTCGAATTGATTTCAAATTCTCAAAAATCGATGACAATAAAAAAATTTTTCATGAATTTCAGACAATTTCTGTTCTGAAAATAATCGTAGGCCGACGTTCTCTAGTATAGTAGTGGACTTTAGTTTCGCTTCGTTGCATGCAGCTTCAAATGCGTTCAACAATTTGACATGGGTGGACTATATTAATAAATGCTATGAAATTGTCCGAAATAATTCGAAAATTTCAACAACCTTCATTTCTATTCATTTATGTTGCTCGCACTTCATGGCTATGGTTTGTCGAAATAAAAAAGTTAAAACGGCAAACATCGATAAGAGCAATATGAATGTTCAAGAACAATCTAGATTAATGAAAGAGATAATGGCAATTTTCATTACTCGAACAACATTCGAAGATTTGAATGCATGGTTTAAGGCAATGATCATTATTTTTGAATCTCCGTTGCACCCGCAACAAGTAAACCGACGCCATTAACTATTTAAAATAATGTTTCAGTAATAATAACTAAACTAAAATCGAGGATTCTTTCAAAGCGGTGATCCCAATGATCTGAAAAGTGGCATTGTCGACGGCGAAAATATTTGCTTCAGACAATAACGAACAAATGGACGAAAAAAGTCAAACATTTTATAGTGCCAGTCTGTTTTATCAACGTTTTATCAAACACTACGGGTTTTT
Source organism: Novius pumilus (assembly GCA_020654155.1). NCBI lineage: Eukaryota > Metazoa > Arthropoda > Insecta > Coleoptera > Coccinellidae > Novius > Novius pumilus. Next base: position 20,076 of record JAIFOV010000682.1, read on the forward strand.
GCAAAATGTTTATAAAAACTCGGAAAGTGCTAGTTTAAAAAAAATATTTACTACAATATGGAATTCAGTTCCATGATTTTAAAGAGATATATTCCGTTTGCTCCACTTGTATGCGGTTTATTATTGAAATTAGAAGGTCATAATCTCAATAGAAAGCAATGCAATATTGGAAACTCATTTTTCGTTTGTGAAGAATATTTTGTTTCGTAAAGAGCGACATATGAGAATTAAAATAATTTTTTGCCCTACATATTTTTCTTCCTATAATATAAGTTTATTTTTCATAATAGGAAACGAAGATCTGCAAATAAATTTTTTTAAATTGTTATTTTCTTGTCATTTTGGCTATGGCGAAACCACAGCGATGATATACGGTTGTAAGTTGTATGTGTCTCTTCTCATTCAAATCGCTGTTATCCTGTGATCGAAATTAAAAGTTTAATTGAAATAGCAACCGCTCAGAATCGATACATTTCATTTTGCATTTATAATCAAAAGAAATTTACAGAAGAAGAAAAATTAACGAGGTTATGCTACGTTACCATAGACGGAGCAGATAATCGACTACTCGTCATTCAACTAAATAAGGTGCACTTGAAATTTTAAAAATAGCAAGCAAGGAATCAACAATACACATTAAGGTCAAGAATTTTTTAAATATTCTTAACGAAATACTTTATTGGGCTTTTCAATCATATGAATGAAGAATTTACATTTATTCTTTCCTTTCATAACGATACACTTCTGCTAATTGCTAATTGTCGAGTGACGAGCGAAAACCATTACTCATCTTCGATTGCTCGAGTGGCACTTGATGAAACCATACAACGAATACATCAAGTGCAATGAAAGGCTATTTTAGTATCCGGTCAGTAACAGAGGGTTGGATCCCATAATATATTTTTCTAGTCCTAGATTTGTTGCTAACTTCTATTGAATTGTCAAAGTTTCGACAAAATTGTCAAGCCCTGAGGACGACAAGTGAGTTCTTGTAGAAACTTCGTTGGCTCCTTCAGAATAAATGGAACCTCCACGGGATACTCGAGTTGTGTCATTTAATCATACATATACCAGTGAAAATCTACGTCGAAATATCAGTAAATTATAAATACAATAACGTCACTGAATCGTCAATGAATATATGGAATTTCTGAACAATTTGTTCTTCCTACTACTATTACTAGCTTCGTTAGAACTTGTTCTAACTTCTTCTAACGCTATTTCTGGAATTGTTTCACCAAGTCGGTCCGAGAAAATCCAAGACGAATTCAACAAAAAACAATTTTTGACACTTTATTACTCAACAAGAAGGCGATAACACTTATGGTAAGGTAAGACAGGGTCAAATTTCCTACAAATGAGATGTTATGTGTGAAAGTGGGTTTAGGAAACTGACCCTGGTACAAATCAATAGAAGTGAGTATTCGAGTGAAAAGCTGAGTTATTTTTTGTATATCGGATACGAAACTTCGGCATCAATTATAAAAATGAATGACAAAAAACTTATCGAACAAGTGAGAAAATATCCTGTGCTCTATAATCCGTCCGATCCGAAGACATGCAGGCTTCAAAAACAAAATATGGACTACTATTGCAGAAGAAATGGGAGAAAAAGTACAAATATTTTGTGGACATAAAAAGTCGCGACATTTGGACCTGTTAAGAGTCATAAAACGAACGACGTTTACTATAAACGAGAACTGAATTTCATCAGTTTTAATATGCACCTACTGCCAGATTCCCAATCTGCATTCTAAACGAACGATGAGACTACACTTCATGAGATTTTTGCATTATATGGTTACAAAAGAAAAACGATTTGACACAGTCAAAGGGACATTCTTACATCGATATGATCGAAACATGAGTCTCAAAAATCACAAATGTCCACAAACAATAACAACAATAATAACTCAAGCAATGAAACAAACGATTTCACAACGCTGATAAATGAAATAAAAAACATCAATCAAATATGCAACTTGAAAGAAATGATTCAAAGGGCAAGAGAAATGACGAATGCGCTTGAACATAGTAACTCTAAAACGGGAAAAATGCTGGCTATGGCCGAAATAATAAATAAATACAATTAATGCAAAGTTCAAACAATTACGAAATCAAAATCTCTAATCCCAATTGATATCTACTACAATGGACGGTGGTAAAAACATATTCTAATATTATGTCATTTCTCTTTTCAAGTTATATTTTTTAGGACATTTCAGTAACCAAAAAACCGACAGCGTTTTTTTCAATACCAAGAGCTGGATATCCAAAATTTCAAAAGAATTTTTCATTCCCAGGATAAAGCGGAATTGACAAAAGCTGAACAGAGGCGGGGCGTGGTTTGTTCACGATGACCAGCACTTATTCGTTAATTTATTGCGTTTGGGGCTGTTCTTATGTCTCGAAGGAAGTAGGATAACCAAAAAATGAAATAATTTAATTAAAGTCAACAAAAAATTATGATTTCCATAGAACGTTTTGGAAATGTAGAATATTTACGTGGTCAAGGCCAAAAAGCGTGTGGCATCGCACTTCTGAACGATAAAAAACGTTTCGTTCATTACCTGGTAACGAAAAAATTCTCAACAGGTAAACCGAGCTACGAAACGTTGTGGCAATAGCTTCATGAAATGAAAAAAAGAAATATCGGAACACAAAGTGGCAAAACTGGCGTTACCGACGTTTGGATGCGGCTTAGACTAGTTGGAATGGAAAGTCGTTAGAGCTACGTTGGAAAACATTTTTAGAGATGTAACTCAGAATCGTTGTATGTTTATGGCGATAAGCATTTCTCTATTTGCATCAAGGAGAAATAGGTACCTCGAATGCGATATAACAAGGCAGCGGTTGCAGCTCGCTCACTTTGAGATTGAGTTATAAACACGGCTCTCTTCATCTGAGATTGAGCTTTAAATGCAGCTCTCTCTAGCTAATTGAACTATAAATAGAGCTATAAACAAACATCGTGTTTTACGCAGAACCAAATATACCAAGAACACAAAATCCAGAATATAAATTCTACGGTTCAAGAACTACAGAGATTCAATATTAAATATAGCAAGGGTGAAAAAATGCTACAATACCATCGAATTGAAGAACAATATGGACACGAGTTGGTCGCTGAAATGAGGAAGTTTTCCAAGTTGAATTGCAGGTTAGCAAAGCTACGAAACAGAAGAATTTTCTTGTTACGTTGTAGACGTGAAAACGTGGTTCCGAAATTCCTTACAAAAAATACTAGTAATATTGTGTTCGAATTTGTACACCAGAGACAGAAATTCGATTCAGTTTTAAACAAGTTTTATTGCGGCACTTTGAATCTTCTGATTTCAGACACAATACTTAATATAAAAAATTTGGAAAAATCTTTCAGAACATCACGTTATATGATAGAGAACACAGTTCGGACAAATTTGTGGAATAATTTTGCTGAACGGGAGAAAAATAGATACGAAAGACATTTTACCGAGATAAAATCGGGAAACGTACGTAAACTCCAAATGTTAATTTTGAGAAAAAAGAGATTACCAAACCACGACCTTCGCAACACTGATTGTTGGATTGAAAATTTGTCTGACATAGAAATTCCTCAGAATGTTTCAGATGTCCTTAAGCTAGGTCCACACTTTGCAGCGCCGATTAATAATATTAATAAAATAGAATTGCCTATACCTGATATAATTGCGAATATAGAAGTTGCGATAGAAAGTGAGACTAAATTAATTAAGGACGAAATCAGGGCAGCATGTTGTAACATAATAACTAATTGTCGGTCAAAAATTATTAGAAAAACCAATAATGTCAGGTATAAACGCGAAAATCTATCATTTCAAAAAAACTTAGCCATGACAAGACAATTTATAAAAGCAAACCCTCAACTAAAAATATTACGAGCAGATAAAGCGAGTAAAACCGGGGTTATAACTGCATCTGAATATGATACAAAAATGAAAGACCTACTCCGTGATACTAACACATATATGGAAATTAGAAATGACCCCACTAACACCTATCAACGTAAAAATAATGAAATAATAAAAAAATGGGAAAGTAAAAATTATATTTCGCCCACAACCGCGAAAGATCTCATTATTAACAATTCTTTACCACCCAAAATATACGGTCTGCCGAAATTGCACAAAACAGGAATCCCTCTTAGACCTATAGTTTCATGCATTCAGTCTCCTTTCGAAAAGTTGTCCAAATACTTCAAAAATATATTATCAAGAGTAGCGTACCAAAACGAATTTTATATAAAAGATTCGTGGACTTTCAATATACATTGGACAAACAAGTCAACATTTACAAGGTCGCTTAAATGAGCACAAATACGACAAGAGAAACGTCACTGCGTTAAAAAAACATGAAACAACTTTGAAACACAAATTCGATTTTTCGTCGAAATTCTAAGAATAGAACGTCATAAGCGAAAACGAGAATTCCACGAGATGATATATATCAAAAGAATTCCTAACACTATTAACGATAAAGCGGATATAGCTGGCATCAGTAAGATTTATAACAATGTTTTAAATTCAAATTAATTTAATAAAAAAAAATCGGAAAAATAATAATAATAATTTAGAGTGAGGGTTTACGTTAAAAAGAGAAGAGTTTAGAGGACAAGTAAAAAATGTACAAGAAGTAGCGGTAAGGATAAATCGCGACTAATTTCTGCCGGATAAAAGTGTTTTTCTACTGAATTGACGAGAGATACCGATCGAGAAAACGTGTGGCCCGTTCATTTTAATTGCTACGTTGCACGACGAATAAACATAGTAGTACTGCTAACGAATGTGGGCAAATGTTCCGCTTAGACTATATAAAATGTGTATCTCATTTATCTGTCAATATTGTGTGAGAATGTTTTCGATTTTAAGTGCAATAAATATTTAAAACTATGTTATTGTTTAATTCTATTTGCGTCGAAAATACCTGAAGGATTTGACAGACCCTTCAATCTTTCCGTCTGGAATACCTGCCGTCTCAAATAATATAATCCTTTTGCGTCGAATTTACCTCCGCCCCAATGCTACGCCACTGGATTCGACGGAAGCGGCCACACTGGAGTTCCAGGAATAAGAAGTAGATGCTCCTAGAGATGTTACAAACTAGTATTTCTTGGTAACAGTTCCGTTCTGTTCCTGTTCCTGAAGAATACCTGTTCCTGTTCTCTTAATAAACTGTTATTTCGCTTTATAGGTATTTAAGTACTAGGTACTAGGTACACAATCCACAATCATTTCAGAATCAGAGTTCTGTTTAAACTTTAATATTGAATTATTTAATTATCACATAGAGAAATAAGTTTTATTGTGAATCGATTTACATTATTTTTGTACAATATAAAATTTATAGTATTGGGTATATGTAGCAGATTAACGAAAAATATTCTTATTTTAAATTTTAAGTCAAACTGTGATATTAAATAGAAACTTTTTATGTAAAATCGTCAGCTGAGATATTGATATTTAATTTAGCACTAATAGGTACCTTTGTGAGGTGTGGCAATTATTGTTAGTTTTCCCAAATAAAAATTTTTTATGTTATTTCCTTTCTTTACTTAAATTACCAATAATCTAATTAAACTTAAAAATTATTTAGGTAGGTACTTAACTTAATACTTTTTAAGTAAATATACAATCTCTTTAGTCGACGCAGTCGACAAGGTGGCAGGAGCCGCGCGCATCCTTCCTGCTCATGTACACATGGGACTGCAGTCAGCAGTCTAGGGGCACAGGTGACTTATAATATGAGCCACGTGATAGCGAAAGTGTTAAATTCGTTAGTTATTAGTGCCTTTATAAAGTTTTAAATGTGAATGTGGATCCATTTTAAATATTTCTTTTGACGATTTTTCCGTATCTATTCGTTTTGCTTTGGACTTACACATAAGTTTTCAGTTCGGTTTTAAAAGTTTCGTTTGTTTTAAAAACTACAAATTCATTATGAACTCGCAAAAACGAAAGCACAGTGTAGTCTGGAATTTTAGCAGTATCAGATAATGCTTCAAATATAAAATCTGCCATTACAAGCACCAACTGGAAGTTTTTTGGGTGTTTTGCCCATACACTTAATCTGGTCGTCCAGAATTCTCTTAAATTATCAGAGGTAAAATTAGTGTTGGACAAAGTGAAACTTATAGTTTCCCATTTCAAACAAAGTGCTATTGCCACGGCAAAATTTATTGAAACTCAAAAAAGTTATGGAATTCAGTCACCTAAAAAACTAGTACAAGATGTAATAACTAGGTGGAACTCCACATATTTCATGATCAATAGATTTGTGGAGTTAGAAACTCCACTTAGATCAACAATTGCTCTATTAGATAATAGTGTAACAAGCCTTATGCCAGATGAATGGAATATTTTACGAGAATTATGTAAAATATTACTACCTTTTGAACAGGCAACAAGTTACATTAGCGGAGAAAATTATATGTCTGCGTCATTAGTCATCGTACTTACTAATGGTTTAATAAATGCTTGTTACGACTTGTTAAATATTCCAGATTTATCAGACATTTCAATTTCAATAATAAATAAATTACAATCTGGAATGAGAACCAGGCTTGGAACAGTAGAGTTCAGTAACACTCTGGCAATATGCACCTATTTGGATCCAAGGTTTGAAGGATATGTTTTTAAAAACACAGATGCCGCAGAAAAAACAAAAAAAAATATTATAAAAAAAAGAAGAAGGAGAGAACGAAATCAACGAAACAAATGAACCTGAAACTAAAAAGCAGAGAGTAGAAAAGAAGTTGAATTTTCTATATGGAGCTCACTAGATAAGGCTGTACATGGAAAGAAAAAAATAAGAATTCTACCTCTAAAGCTAGGGCAATAATGGAGGTACAAAGATATAAAGAGGATACTGTACTAAACAGAAGCAAAGATCCAATGGAGTGGTGGAGAAAATGTTCCTATATGTACCCTAACTTAAGCAAGTTGGTACAAACCAAATGTTGTGCATTAGGTTCATCTGTACCATGCGAGAGACTCTTTTCTAAGGCAGGAGTTTTTTTAAATGAAAGACGTACTCGGTTAGGTGCAAAAAAAGTCGAACAATTATTGTTTTTAAATGTGAATAGTAAATTTATAACCGAAACATAATGCAAAATCAAATATGTTCACCAAAGAATTATTTTAATTTTATTTTTCAGTATGTTTTATTTATTTTCATAAATATAGGTATATTATTTTATTTATTTTTAAGTATACGTACCTATTTTGCTTATTTTTGGAAATATTACTTTTTTAAGAATATTTTGTTTATTTTATAAATATTTGTTTTAGTTTTTGAGAATATTTCGTTTATTTTTATAAATATTTATTTCAATTCTTTTAAGAATATTCTGTTTATTTTATAAATATTTAGTTTATTTTTTTTTTCATTTACAAAAAAATTCTGTTCAACTATACAACAAAGTGTTTTTACTTTATGTAGTCCCTTTTTAAATGATATTATATACCCAAAATAAATAATTAATTATCGGCCGAAATCATATTAGGTATATAAAAGTATTATTATATTTGTAGATCTCTAGACTCAAACTTAATATTGATACGGCACATCAAGCCGGAATTGTTTTAACAATCCCTGCTCCAATACTCTCTCTCAAACTGTTCTTGTTCCTTAGTTCCATAATACCTGTTACCGGCTACCGCTACGCCGCTACCACCAACACCAAGTCCGAGTGCGTTATCGGTGTCGGAGAGTATCGGCTGATATCGGTACTAGTCTCCACTCCAAATACTAGGTGGAACGGTAACAGATAAATTCAAAGATGCGTACCTGTTCCTAACTGTTCCCGACTGATACCTGTTCCTAAATAACAGTTCCGAGTATTTGGTTCCATCTCTAGATGCTCCTACCCGAGGTTGTTGCCGAGCGACGCATTTTTTTTATTCTGAATAATAAAACATAGAGTGTGCACCTACCGAGCAACGGCTACGGTAGTAATTTCTGTATCATTTTATAATTCCTTTGGGAATAAACACAATTCTTAAACCGTTTAATACAGTCCAAACCAATACATCAACATCAAATTAACGAAAAACAAGAATCTGTTGGTCAGTGAAAGAATACTCGCATCACCCCGCAGATCACACAGTACGAGATTTTCTATTGAAATTAATAGTTGAATTTGACACTTTTGAATCATTCGAATATTTGCTAGTGGTTATAATGTGGTTTAACGATTCAAGGATTTGGCCACGTTTTTCCAGAAAGTCATTGAACTGTGAATATGTGGGTAATTCTTTATTTAACTTTGTTTGTCATTCCTTTTCTGCTATGATTGCAATCAATATCAAATCCTACGTTTCCACCGGAATATCAAGTACTTTCAGCGCCTCTCTGTTATTATTAACATTATCCAAGAGTTGGCGTAATTCAGATAGAGATGTTTTAGTAGTATTTGAGGTATATTTAAAATGTTTTTGATATGTTCCCGCACGATCAAACGCTTGTTTTCAAATCTCTTTTTGAGTAAATCTATTGCACACACAAAACGAGTCTATAGTTCGAAGGGCTTCTTCTTTTAGACAATCTTTCAGATAATGGAATTTTCTGATATCAGATAAATTTGAGTCGACATCACCTAAAGATTTGAACGAGTCACAAAATGTGTACCATTCGCTTGCTTTTCCGAACAAAGTTGGTAGCGGTAAAGGTTTCAAATTTGTAATCGACTCGTTATCCGCTTAGTTTATATTGATTACCGTAGTTTGATTCGACTTTGAAGATGAATTAGTTTCCTCTTTTGCATTTTTCGCGATTATAGATTTGATACGGGAAACTGTTGAGTAATATTGGTTTTCAACTTTTTCGCGCTCTTCATTATGCTCGGCTTCTAGATCGATTGTATTATGAGGATCTTCCGCGGCGGATAATTGGAGAATTTCGATCTCTGATCGAACTGAATTAAATTTATTAAATTCTTCGATTACGTTTATAAGACGCGTTTCAAATGGCGTAGAATCGTCAACTTCTTTGAACTTGGTAACTGCTGTTTCGTGCCTAGTAATGCAACTTTTAATGTTTTTGCGTTGTTTCAAAAAATCTTCCATTTCGATAGTGATTTTAACTAATGAGGAAATTTAATAGCATTGAATCCGTTTTGAATGTACAATTATAGGTGTGAGGGACTGACCTGGAATATCTATGTTCGGTGATTTAAGCTCCTAGGGCTGTTGATGCGTGTCGGATCGGGTCCTGGTGAAACGCCTGGATCACTTGATTAATGAAATCGGGTCTGGATGGAACGCCTGGATCGATTGATATATCTCGGATCGGGTCCTGATGGAACGCCTAGATCGCTTTCGTTGATAATTTGCACTCGCGGGTTCAATATTTGACTCGAAGGACCATGTTTCAATTCACAGTGGCGGGTTAAGCATCGACACGGAGGAACGCGCCGGAATTGTTGTGCTTGATCGGAGAGTTGACGAAACTCGATGATCTGGGGGGATAAAACGGACATGCGCGATGACATCGCTCTCTTCTCTTGTGGCCTTTCGCACTCGGTGGATGTATAAAATAAATCATAGACAAATTACTGAAAAAGATAACCAACTTAGTACAAAACGTTTTCTACGGACGACAGCAGCGATCCGGTGGCGGTATCATGAAATTATATTATTACGAATAGAGCTCCGACGTACGTCCGTCAATTATTTTACGTATGTCGACACTCATTTGTATGGCGCGGTATTTGAATATATGAGATTTGGTTTGTTCCAAAATAAAATGCACTTTTCGAAGATAACTGAAGTGTTTAATAATATCAAAGTATTCCATATATCTTGAATCTATGATATTGCACTGTTCCAGGGATTCAATGGGGGTTTCCCTTCTTCCAGAACGATGTCCTCCAGTCATAACATGCGAAAAGAAAAGAAAATTTGAAACTGTCGTATAAAGCGGATCTACTTTGTACTTCTTATGATTCCATCTAATTTATAATTCAAATTTTTCATTTTTTCATTATCAAATCTATTATAATTTCATCCAGATAAGTCCTGACATGAGAGAAATGAATCAAGCAATTAAAAAATTCGAATTCAACATGTTCATTTACGTATAAAATGATTTGCTGGCGTATATTAGAGATGAAACCATAATGATCCAAAAGAAAATATGTTACATCATGTACATGAGCCACGTAACAACAAAGTGGTTCAGATACATAATGTAAGCACCTCTTCTCATCTGAAAATTCTTTGAACATGGTAAATGTATGAAACTCTAAGATATCACGACTCAACAGTGCAGTTCTGCAATTTTCACAAGTTATATGAAAAATTTTTTTAATGAAGTAACCACAAACATATGAAAGCGCATAATCGTTAATATCTCTAACACTGCATGGAGCTTTTATCAACTTAATTTGGGCTTCGCTGAAAACTTTTTCGGAAATAGGATGTGGTACATGTTTTATATCAGAACTTAAGAAGTCTCTCAAATTTTTTAAAGCATCCAATTCATCATCTTCACAGTTAGAACCTCTACTCCGAGGTGCAACAAGACCATTCAAAATAATAGTCTTTAAGGCTGCAATGAATTGATATGGCGTGGGATTTGTATGAGCACTACCATGTTGACGAATTTGACTGAATAAATTCTCACATCCTTCTGATGTTTCAAAAGAAAATATGTTATGGCAATCTGGTAGGCAGGGTTTCGGTTTAGGGAAAGTGCATGAATCTAAAAAAAATATTGTAATACAAACTTTGATCAATCCTAAGCCCATAAATACCACTCTTATCAATGAGAGATGTACCGTTCAAAAATTATAGCCATTTGAAAATTGATGATTTCCGTACATTAATCCTTCATTCGGGTACCGTATCAGGAAGTATCGACAGCGATCGGCACCGATCAGCTGACGGAGAGGTACGCGACAAAGTTCGCATTGATGCCACGCTTAACGGAAAGTCGTTTCTGCTCAGACTATATACCGTATTATAGGGCAGTTATCTTACTAGAATGATCGGAGCCGTGATTATCAGTACATGTTGCAACTGTGTAAGAAAATTGATCACGTCAAATAACTGCGAGTAGCGGTATCTATGCTATCTAATATGACATTTTTTTTTAGATTCATGCACTTTCCTCAAACCAAAACCCTGCCCAAAGGGCACTCTAATTATATATAAATTTTAGATATTTGATGAGATGATATTAGATGAGATGTTGAAAAAGAAAGTGAATGAACTAGAAGAAGAAATAAAAAAATTGAAAGCAGAAAATAAATTGCTCAGAGAGGAAGGACCAGAACAAATGAAGACAATTTTCACACCTAGACAAATAAAAGCATTGTTGAATCCAGGAAAGAATGTGGGAAAATGGGCTACAGAAGATATTGCCGCAACAATTTCTTTATGAAGCGTAAGTCCTAGAGCTTACCGTTACCTTAAATCTCAGGGATATCCTCTACCTGCACTTTGCAAACTTCGTAGATGGGCATGTCAGCTTAATTTGGATCAAGGTGTTTTAGAAGATGTGTTAGAGGTAATGAAAAATAAGGCAAAGTCAATGACTGAAATGGAACGATTAACTGTTATATCATTTGATGAACTGTATATTTCTAATCAAATGGATATTGACAAGTTATCACAACAAAAAACAAGACCACATGAAACTTGTCAAATAATAATTATATATATTATGTATTAGTTAAATGATTTTGTTGCATATTAACTATTTGTAAATTTCATCTGTATGTTGGTTTATATAACTACTGTAACATTAATATTGTAATTTTTGTAATGATACGCATCTCGCCCAGGATAAGTGTCTTGCCAATGTTCTTAAGATGTATCAGTATATAATTAATTATAATTATATATGTGAATTATTCTGTTACATAATATATTGTTATGTTAATAATATATTTTTATTTTCCCGTGTAAATGAATACTGTAATATTAAATCTGTCGTTTTTTGTAATGATACATTTTTCATTATTCTAACAAATGTGTATTAATTATATTATTTTGAATACTTGAATAGTTTCTCCTTCACATATGTACATGATTAAGATAAAAACTATCTGTCATTAAATCATTTTTCATATGACATTTCATAATATTCTTGTTTGAACACTCTTATTACCTTTTTTTTTGAAATGACCCTTAATAATAAATAAATAAATCTTGTTCGTTATAGTACTGATTCAAAATTGAAAGAGCATTGATAAATTTAAATAGGTGAAGACCTTCTATGATTGGATTATTTGATTCAAACAGCACCTCCATTTTGTCGAAATTTTCAGATTCCTCATAAATTCCCATTTAATTCTATGAACAAACTGAATATTTCGCTCCTATAAGCGAAAATTCAAGTAAAAGTATAAGTTCAAATCTTTTCATCACAATAGCGTTATTCGTTTTAAGCTAACGCATTTAAAATTCCCGCGCAAATTTGCTAAACGTGTGACGTAGACTGAGTGACATGTAAGACAAGGAGAAACAGAATTGTGAGATGGAGAAAAGCGCATGCACACACCTGGTTACTGCTTACTTCTATTCTTGCCTGATACCACTACACCTAGTAGATTCACCACCCCTCTAGGCTTTGAGTAGGGGAGGGAAATACATTTCTGTGGGGGTGGAGACTTAACTCAGGGCATTTGCAAAGAATATATACATACTGAACAAGAAGCGTCACTCCCACGCAAAATTCGTATAGGATTTTTAGTGCGCAGGTTACCTAAATATAACGGATTGACATAAACAGCTGATTTCGCACCAATAAGAAATAAGATTTCACTTTGGCGCTCAAACACCTTTAAAACTTGCCAGGACCGGATTTAAGGGGACGACGGAAATATGTTCCAAAGTTACGTGAGATGAATGGTTTTTCTTCGTTCAAAACTTATTGTGTTAATCAAAAATCAAAACTTTATGTCTGATTTGTTTCCATCCCATTTGACTTAACGATAATCAATTCGAATAAATTCCTGAGTCCGTGCGTTTACCGTTTTGTTAGTGCGCAGGCTACCTAAACTCGCTCAAGGTCACAAAAATCTGTTAGTACGATTTTGTTCCTAAATTACCGAGAGTGACGCTTCTTGTTCAGTATGTATATATTCTTTGGCTTTTGTAGCAAATACAAATTGGCAAGGCGAGCTTATACGACGATGCCTAGAGAAAAATTGGTCGCATTTTGAACACTGTGTTGCTTGTTAAGTTTTAAAAGCGTTATTAAAATTACATTGGTTTTGTTATACTATATTTGATTTTCATAGTAAACATTATTGGTACCAAATGAAATCATGTCAGTTTGTGTTTGGCTTTAACAAAAAATAAAATGAGTAAGAAATCGGTTTTTAATAATTTTTTAATCAGTTTTATTCACTCATAATGGTACTGTTATGAAAACCACTTCGGGTAGATAGAGTAACTTTGAAAACCCATATCTCCTAAACCATTGAGAATTGGGAATATGTGTACTGGAAAATTTTTGCTTATTTCAGCCTAAAGAACCCTTATATGAGTTCCTGGAAATTAATAAGCGGACACCCTGTATTTAGGAACAGGAACAGCATAAAAGTAACAATGTTAGATTTATCATATCGAACGCAACAAATAGGAGAAAAGAATAATCGGCAAATGAAAAATTGAGATAAAATAGCTGTTAATGATCAATGTGAATTCTCTAAATCCGGTCTAATTTTGATAACAAGAATAATTAAAGAAAAATTAATTAATACTTGCATTCTTTCGTTAGATTTTATTTATGCACATTACAAAAAAATGTAATGTACATTTTCAAGTCATTTTCTATCGTCATAGGTACTCATTGATTTATTTTTTTTCAACATAAGAAATGCGCATACCATACACTGATTCATGCAGTATGTTTTGTTTTGTACTTGAATCTTTTTACTCAATACGCCTAAAAGTACATTTACAACCTCGAAATTACTATTAGAATTAGTACTTAGAATTGGTGATAAGACTTTGCTACATCGAAACTAGGGAAACCGTTCAGAATATCGAAATTAACGTTTCAATTACACTTACAATTAAAATTAGAATTAGTAGCTTGCAAAGTTCACGCTTCGAAGACTAATTGTAATTGAAAAGACGTCTGCGCAGAAGCCATAATTGACATTTCTTTCCGACCATAGAGATAAGGTATAGAGTGGAATGTAAACAAATTTATATGTCTGCATAACAGAAGATTAGTCCCTGCAGACGTAGTCACTTGCAAGTATTGTATTGCATGTATTTGTTTTTCCTTAAATTTCACGACAATCTTGTTTACGTTGGGTTCCATAGAGCTCTAATATCTCAATACTTATTTTGTAAAACAGACAATTAGGCAACCACGTCGATGTTAAATGCTTCAAACTTGATCTCTGCACAGAAGCAGAGAAAACTTCTCGGTGGTGCTTAAAAGTTGATTCTATTAGGTATGTCTAAAAAAAATGTTATTATTTTAGCATACCTAGTATTAAAAACAATGTCTAATTTAGATAGGAAAATATTAGACTCTTTTGGGAATCATTGCTATGATTTTGAAAGAGAATTTGTCCATAGTATGTTGATAATAAAAAAATATTGGAATTTTTTAACGTTAGATTACATCACGAAATTAAAACAAGACAAAGTTTGAATTTAGATCTCAACAGAATAAGAAGTTGATTAACTAAAATAGTAATCTGAACAATAGACATAACTAAAGCCAGGATGTTAGGCAAAATGCCATAAAATGCCATAAAATGCCTATTTTCGTATTTTCTGTCTATTTTGCCTAAAATGGGATTTTATGACTTATTTCGCCTATTTCGAACAATTTATGATAGTATAAAGTGGGAAACCCTAAGATCTCAGGTAGGCAGGATTGGTACATAGACAAGAGATAGTTCCCTTTTTCTAGGAATTGATACAACAACTGTTACTGATGGGAAAACCTAAAACCAGATACCTATAGGTATAAATATATCGTAATATCCATTTCCGTTCAGTTGTTTTTCACCATTCGCCCATTCGGTTCAACTTATCGCCAGCCAATATGCCTAAAGTCGGAGCATCCGAGCAAACAAAATTGAATAAATTAATACTTGAATTCGGTAAAGACGTTTTCAGTAGTGACGGTTCTGTGTTATTCTGCAAAATATGTGACTGTAAAGTGAATTTTGAGAAGAAGTATTTTGTATCCCAGCACCTTTCAACAGTGAAACATAAAAATGCTGCTTCGAAAAATTGCGATAGTAAAAACGTGTCTGCTTCCGAATTTCGGCGTTATATCCAATCGACAATCCCAATTCTCTTTGGATTTATGTAAAGCACTGATGGATGCGAACATTCCTCTTTGGAAATTGGAAAATCCTTCTCTAAAAGCATTCCTTGAAAAGTACACCAAAGAACACGTGCCAAGTGAGTTCACCCTCCGGAAAAATTATATTGATGTAGTGTTCCAGGAAAAGATGAACAAAATTAGAAAAAAAACGGAAGGTAAAAATTTGTGGGTGTCCATTGACGAAACAACCGATGCTCTTGGCCGCCACGTAGCCAACGTAATTATTGGAACTCTACAATCAACTCACCAGGACTCTAACACGTATTTATTAACAAGTGAAGTACTCGAATCAGCCAATAATTCGACAATAGCCCAATTATTTACCAGTGCGCTCTCATTATTGTGGCCAGATGGAGTGAAACATGACAAAGTGTTGCTATTTGTTTCTGATGCCGCTCCATACATGAAAGCAGCTGGAAAAGTTCTGCAAGTTCTATTTCCAAAAATGGTTCATGTGACGTGTATAGCTCATGCATTGCATAGAGTTGCTGAAGAAGCGCGAAGTTTATTTCACGATGTCGATCTGTTAATATCAAACGTCAAGAAAGTTTTTTAAAAGCTCCATCGAGGGTGCAAATTTTCAAAGAACTTGCACCAGATCTGCCATTACCACCTCAACCTACAATAACGAGATGGGGTACATGGATATCGGCTGCCATTTATTACGCAACCCATTTCGAGAAAATTGTAGAAATAGTGGATCACCTCGAAAATGATGCAGCTTCAATAAAAATATGTAAAGATGTTTTGTCCAAAAAAATATCCAGTCTGATTTAGCATACATACTTGCACATTTTCATTCAATTCCAACATCAATACAAAAACTAGAAGAGAGGAATTTAAAATTACAAGAGCAATTGAACATTATGGATGAAACAATTGAAAGAATCAATTCTGCGCCTGGATTAAAAGGAGAGTTCATGAAAGAAAAATGTGAAAAAGTGTTGCAGAACAATAGTGGTTTGGTCAAGATGCGCGAAATAAATTCGATTTTATTAGGAGATGGGGTCAGTAATTTCTTGAACCCTACCGAAATATCCTCATTTATGTATGCACCTTTGACATCTGTTGATGTGGAGAGATCTTTTTCGTTGTATAAACATATTTTATCAGATAGACGACAAAGTATAAAATTTGAAAATTTGAGAAAACTATTGGTAGTTATGTTTAATAAAGAATAAGTATTCACATCGAATGTTTTTTTTGTTTTATCTTATCTGTTTTTATCTATCAGTATATAATAAATGCCTATTTTAAGTGCCTATTTTGAGTATTTTTATTGCCTTTTCACTGCCTTTTTTTAACGAATTTATAGTGCCTAAAGTCCGGGCTTTAGACATAACATTCGTTTCATTTCATAAGTCTGACAATATTTCCTTACAATTCTCACAACTCTGCATTTTGACAAAGGTAAATCGACAGAGGGATTGAATAAGGAAAAATTTAAGAAGTGAAGATGTAAAACAAGTAGGTTCGATAAAACCATTACAGAGGGTTTGTACCCGTGGAATGGTTTCCATTTATGTTAGTAACAGTTTAATTATTTTTTCAATTGTATGATCTGTTGAGTAAGTTAATTTAATTTCTTTTGTTTCTAAATAAATACTGTTATTAAATATTTTTCTCATTAAATTTTGGTACTATGAATCAAAGCTTTTAATTTACTACAACTAACCCCCATAATAATAATAATAGTTTATTCATTTCAAAAATTATCACTTATAAATAAGAATAAAATGGAAATAAGTCAGCAAATATATATGTCATGGTGCTCCCACATTATGGCCCACTATGCGGGTTCCTTCGTTTAAAATGTATTGAAAGTTTTTGGAAAGCACTCGTACGCAATATATTACGGTGCGCAAGTACAAGGCCCGCGCGAGAGACGCTTTAAGTCAAGTGAGGTGAATTATTCGCATCGACATAGATATCGAACTGTATAGAAGCGCTCAATAAATCGTAAAAACAAAACCGAAATCGTATATTCGTCTGATAATTCGAACATGTTTTCAAACGAACAAATGTTAATGCTGACTTTAAATCTGTAGAAAAGCCATGGCGTTGAATATACAAGGTGGATAAAGAGAAACTGAATTACAAATGATCAAGTTCTGGATAAATTTGATAATCTGAAATCTAAGATTTATATAAAATTGATTTCCGAAACTTTGGTGAAAAAATAGTGCCAAATTTCAGCCTGAACCTTTAGGATTTGTCATGATGAAGGGGAAAATCCTTGATTGCTATTAGTGAAGACGAATATAAACTTACCTTAGGATACTGAAATACCAGTAGCTTTGAAACCTGACATCAAAAGGAACTGGAAAAATACGGTATAGTCAAAGAAAAAAAGAAATGTGGACCGGACATCAGGATTTTTTTCCGTTAAAGCGGATACGTTCGCTAAAATGCATGAAAAAAATGTTCCATCATACATTACTGTGAATGGTTTGTTCATTGGTCAATATAAAAATCAGATCAAAACCTGTATGATCTGCGATAAAACATCCATGAAAAAAAAATGCCCGTTCAAGCCTTCAAACCGATAAATATTTTAAGGAATAATTTGGAAAAGGAATCGTACAATCCGGTACCCGGGCTACTGTAAGAGTTGAAAAATACCGGGAGTACAATAAAATGAACGATATTGCGACAGTAGAAACAATAATAATCTGAATTTGGAGCAAATGGAGGTATGTTTATGAAAATGGAATCAACGAACTAAATCGAGGAAGGAAGGAAATGGAAAATAATAAAGAGAATGCCACAATACATCTGAAGGGAATCCACAAGTCTTGCCGAAACCCGGACATCATCGAAATAATCGAAAGATGAAAGAGCCTTTTGGAAGAAATCTAGTCAGAAGTCGAAGGAGAAAAAGCAAAGGAAAGAAGAAACGGAGAACAGCTGGAGCGAAGAGGAAAAAAAACCCCAAAATCACCATCCGGCTGAAAGACCGGTTGTTCTAGCCGGGAAGTTATACGACATAGGCACATTAATTTGACAGTAAAGGTATTTGTTCAATTCCAATAATTATGATAATTACACAAAATATAGCTTCTTGGAACATCAATGGTATCAGATCTAAAACAAAACAATCTAGTCTATCTCAATTTATATCGGACAATTCATTAGATATTGTTTTTCTGCAAGGGTGAATGAACATCTCTTGGGTGCCCTTTGGCATAAATTTTCAAATATAGGTCCTGCAGATGAGGCACCGCAGTTATCTACAGAAGTGGTTAGAAATATCAGAAATTTTGTCTTCGCCTGACGGAGAATAATTTCGTTTTCTTGATAGAGTAAGGATATAAACATTTATGCACCATCAGGGCACAGCAATACCGAGAGAGAAGATATTTTCAATCAAATTTTGCCTCATTTTTATTTGAATATTCCAAATATTCTCATTGGAAATTTCAACTGTATCATTAATAAGAAGGATTTTTTGTGAAAGGAATATTCCATGGGCTACAAATTTGATAGATAGTTGTAAAATGACTGATGTTTGGCGTTTCTTTAATCATGACAAAAAGAGTTCACTTATTTTAGTACTAAACAGCCCCAGACTTGATCGCGTTTATGTGAATACGAAAATCTCAATTTAATTAGAATGGAAATTGCCGTTTTTTCTCAGACCACAGTGCTCATGGTAAGCATTAAAAAACATCAATTTTGGGTTCAAAAAATGGATGGTCTTATTGGAAACTTAAAAGTACGCAATTGAATGAGGAATATCCGAAAATTTTCAGGCGGAACTACGTAAGATGAAACGTCATCATTTATATTCAAAAGTTTTGGGACATGGTGGTTTGAAGTTTTCAAAACAAGAACAAGAATTTTTAAGAGAATAGAATTTCATTTAAATGTTAAAAAATACTGGAACTTTTACGAAAACGTTCTTTCGATCTCCAAAAACAGCTAAACCAGGTGGGATTGTCTTGATGAATTTAGGAAATAAAACAAATCCTACTTAAATTAAGGAAAAACATATTCGTCGTAAATTTCAAGACAAAATAAAGAACAAAATCATGAAAAATATTCACTTTACGATATAATGCGTAAAGAAATAATAAATGTTCGTCTTTGAAAACTTTCGACAGAAAACGGAGACACACTTGAGTCAACTAGGACATAATGAATTACGCATTTACATTTCAAAAATAAATTCAACCCGAATTTTTTCCTTGGAAGATCCTAAGACACTACTAAATATTGTAAAAAGAAAATTTACTAGAAAAAACAAAAATATAGGATTGCCAATTTCTGAGAACGAGGTTATTGAAACCAAAGGAGCAGCTAAAAAAATCACCAGGTCTTGACGGTTTGACTTATGAATTCTATCTGTACTTTTTCAACGACATTGGTAAAATTTGAAATTTTTAAATGGGCTTCTCAATGGTGAATTGCGCATTCAAAAATTTTGGGACGTATTATTGTGCTGTTAAATAAAATTCCACAGCCTCGTCAACTGAATCATTTCCGTCCTATCACCTTACTCAATACTGATTACAAACTGTTGGCTAAAATTATTGCTGAGCGATAAGGATGAATACTGAAAACCTAAGAAGTAACTTGCAATCAGCAAGAAAAGGAAGCTCGATTTTCAATACGATTATGAAGCTACGCGATGTTGTAATTTTTGCCGAAAAAGGGATCCCAAACGTTGCATTACTTGCATTGGATTTTTCGCGTTCGATCAATTAGATCATTCCTATCTGTTCCACGCCCTTCAAACCTTAGGTCTTTCAGGAAGGTATTAAGTTTTCTGGTGAATATTTATTCCAACGCACGCCTAAAATATTGATCAATGGATTTCAAACAAGTTTTTTTCCAGTGAAAATATCAGTGAGACAAGGCTGTCCGTTATCCATGGAGCTATTTTGTCTTGCTTTAGAACCTTTCCTACAAAAATAGATAATGAACTGTTAGGCATTACGTTAAAAAATCAAGAAATCAAAGTATCTGCTTTGCAGATGACGTTACAATTATAGCACGTAATAATCGAGATCTGCAAAAGTCAGTCAAATATTGGATTTTCGAACGAATGTCAAATTTAAAGGTATTAAGACAAATCGTCAATACTTATATTAGGCCAAACACATCCTACTCACTTTTATACTGACTTTCGCATTGTGGATAAACAAAAATTTTAGGTGTTTGGTTTATGTCAACATTTGGAGAGATGGTGGAAGAAAACTGAAATCACTGCATAACAAAATTAAAACAGATATTTTTATGGCGCGAATAAAATTTCAATATCATGCAAAAGTTTGGTACACCAATACATATATGTTCTCAAAATTGTGGTTATAGCACGTTTTACCCTTACCCCATGTACAGCCCAGATATTTGTGCAGATATCCGGCACATTTATTTGGAAAGGACACTTGTATAGAGTTGGACGACAAAACTGAGGCCCATGTAGGGACGGAGGACTTAATTTGATAAATGTAGAGGGTAAACTATCTCGTTGTTTCTTAAAACTCAAAATGAGTCCGACCTAAAGAAAGGCCAAATAGTATCCATATATGTCATTCAAAGGAAATTTTTACACATCAATGTCAAGGAGTACCTTTACCAAAAGTATTTAAAATTTTGGCATACTGGAAACAAGCCCGTCAAAATCGCAATGCAAATGGACATATTAAAACAAAAGAGTTGTATTTAACGGGTCTTAACACGCGTTTGAAAAGAACACGATAGAAAAATTTCCCGCCTTAATTGGAAGAAGATCTGGTCCAACCTTTTCGGCTGTGTGTTGATTCGAGTGGAAAGCTACAGCATACAAAGTTTTGAATGAAGTCATCCCAACTCAAGAAAAATTATACCAACACAAATTATCATCTCCCCAAAATGTTCTAAATGCGATGTGGATATCATGCTACATCGATTGAAGTTCTGTGGTCGCGCTAATGAAACTTGGCTTTGGTATAAAAACCAAATATTAAGCGAATTCCAAGTCAATGTAAAACTTTTCACATTTCGGATTATACAATTTGATTGCCGACAAAGAAAGATAACAATACATGGATTTGGTTATAGTTGCTCTAATTATATATAACCTTAAAGTCAACAAAGGAAAAGACGATTTTTGAGTTTCTTAAGTTTGGAAAAGAAAAATGAGTGAAGTCGGGAAAATTAAACATTTCTCAAGGGAGATATTTTGCTTCTAGTTTGGAGATGGGGATAAATTTTGTTAAGTTTATGTATGTATTGGGAATGTATATATGGGTATATGTATGTGGGTATATGTATATTACTTTGTACAAATTTTGTAAATTTAACCCTTTAAAATAAAGTTTAAAAAAGGAAAAACTAAAAAAAAAAAAAAAAAAAAAAATGTGGATAAAAAGAAGGGAATAAGGTTTTTGGTAGAAATCAACATTCCGAAATGAGTTTCAAAGGTAACTTGAGTCAAATAGCCTTGAAATCCGTTATTTTCTTACACTTTCGCCTCGTTTTATCCCGACCATTCGGACCGTAGGACCAGAACGGTAACTCAAGGTTTTCGTTCGGGACTGGACTGTATTTGATTTCGGTTTTGTTTTACGTTTATTACGCTTCTATACAGTTCGATATCTATGGCGAATAATTACCTCCTAATACATTGACTTAAAGCGTTCTCGCGCGGGCCTTGTACTTACCGTAATATTTGCGTACAGTGCTTTCCAAAACTTTC
>JAIFOV010000211.1:0-40863 GCA_020654155.1 Novius pumilus
ACCGTTGTGAGAGCGCTTAAAACGACTTTCCAATGAAGTATCATATGTCGCTGTATCTGCGATAGGAACGAAGAAACAGCTGTTCTCATTTTTGCATTTTGAACGACCGATCATATAATCTCTAATAATCGTGCTATGATAACCGTTGATACACCTTTGTGCAGGAACTGAAAAGGCCTTTTCAATGAGCTGTATTTGCAATAGGAGCGAAGAATCTCTAATAATTGTCTTAGGGTGACCGTTGGTACTGATGTGAGGCACTTAAAAGGCCTTCCCAATGAAATATCATACGTCGCTGTATTTGTGATAGAAACGAAGAAAAAGATGTCGTCATTTTTGGTGCATTTTGAGCGACCGATCATAAAATCTCTGATAAAGATGCTATGGTAACGTTTGGTGCACCGTTGTGCGGGTACTGCAAATTCCTTTCCAATGAGGTATCATACGTCGCTGTATCTGCGATAGGAACAAAGAAAGAGCTGTTTTCTTTTGTGCATTTTGAACGACCGATCATAGAATCTCTAATAATCGTGCTATGGTAAACGTTGATACACCTCAGTGCGGGTAATGAAAAGTCCTTTCCAATGACGTATCATACGTCGCCGTATCTGCGACATTGATGATACGGTTTCCTGCCTATGAAGTGTGAGGATTTAAAAATATTTTCAATTCGTGGATAATTAATTCGTGGATTTTTATTCATTCAATCAATTTATTAAAAATTTAATTTATTAACAAAAAAGACGGTTTCCTTCCTATAAAGTATGAGGATTAAAAAATATTTTCAATTCGTGGATAATTAATTCGTGGATTTTTATTCATTCAATAAATTTATTAAAAATTTAATTTATTAACAAAAAAATACGGTTTCCTGACTTTAAAGTGTGAGGATTTAAAAATATTTTTAATTCGTGGATAACTAATTCGTGGATAATTACTCCGTGGATTTTTATTTATTCAATAAATTCATTCAAAATTTAATTTATTAACAAAAGAATACGGTTTCCTGCCTATAAAGTGTGAGGATTCAAAAATATTTTTAATTCGTGGATAATTAATTCGTGGATAATTAATTCGTGGTTTTTTTTTGTTTGATAAATTTATTAAAAATTTCCATTATTAACAAAAAATACGGTTTCCTTCCTATAAAGTGTGATGATTTAAAAATATTTTCAATTCGTGGATAATAAATTCGTGGATTTTCATTCATTCAATGAATTTATCGAAAATTTAATTTATTAACAAAAAAGACGGTTTCCTTCCTATAAAGTATGAGGATTAAAAAATATTTTCAATTCGTGGATAATTAATTCGTGGATTTTTATTCATTCAATAAATTTATTAAAAATTTAATTTATTAACAAAAAAATACGGTTTCCTGACTTTAAAGTGTGAGGATTTAAAAATATTTTTAATTCGTGGATAACTAATTCGTGGATAATTACTCCGTGGATTTTTATTTATCCAATAAATTTATTGAAAATTTAATTCATTAACAAAAGAATACGGTTTCCTGCCTATAAAGTGTGAGGATTTGAAAACATTATTAATTCGTGGATAATTGATTCGTGGATAATTAATTCGTGGATTTTTTTTATTTGATAAGTTTATTAAAAATTTCATTTATTAACAAAAAATACGGTTTCCTGCCTATAAAGTGTGATAATTTAAAAATATTTTCAATTCGTGGATAATTAATTCTTGGATTTTTATTTATTTAATAAATTTATTAAAAATTTAATTTATTAACAAGAAAATACGGTTTCCTGCCTATATAGTGTGAGGATTTAAAAATATTTTTAATTCGTGGATAATTAATTCGTGGATAATTAATTCGTGGATTTTTATTTATTTAATAAATTTATTAAAAATTTAATTTATCAACAAAATAATACGGTTTCCTGCCTATGAAGTGTGAGGATTTAAAAATATTTTTAATTCGTGGACAATTAGTTCGTGGATAATTAATTCGTGGATTTTCATTTATTCAATAAATTCATTAAAAATTTAATTTATCAACGAAAAATACGGTTTCCTGCCTATGAAGTGTGGGGATTTAAAAATATTTTTAATTCGTAGATAATTAATTCGTGGATAATTAATTCGTGGATAATTAATTCGTGGATTCTTATCTATTAAATAAATTTATTCAGAATTTAATTTATTAACAAAAAAATACGGTTTCCTGCCTATCGAGTGTGAGGATTTAAAAATATTTTCAATTCGTGGATAATTAATTCGTGGATTTTTATTCATTCAATCAATTTATTAAAAATTTAATTTATTAACAAAAAAGACGGTTTCCTTCCTATAAAGTATGAGGATTAAAAAATATTTTCAATTCGTGGATAATTAATTCGTGGATTTTTATTCATTCAATAAATTTATTAAAAATTTAATTTATCAACAAAAAATACGGTTTCCTGACTTTAAAGTGTGAGGATTTAAAAATATTTTTAATTCGTGGATAATTAATTCGTGGATAATTACTCCGTGGATTTTTATTTATTCAATAAATTTATTAAAAATTTAATTTATTAACAAAAGAATACGGTTTCCTGCCTATAAAGTGTGAGGATTCAAAAATATTTTTAATTCGTGGATAATTAATTCGTGGATAATTAATTCGTGGATAATTAATTTATGGATTTTTATTTGATAAATTTATTAAAAATTTAATTATTAACAAAAATACGGTTTCCTTCCTATAAAGTGTGATGATTTAAAAATATTTTCAATTCGTGGATAATAAATTCGTGGATTTTCATTCATTCAATGAATTTATCGAAAATTTGATTTATTAACAAAAAAGACGGTTTCCTTCCTATAAAGTATGAGGATTAAAGAATATTTTCAATTCGTGGATAATTAATTCGTGGATTTTTATTCATTCAATAAATTTATTAAAAATTTAATTTATTAACAAAAATACGGTTTCCTGACTATAAAGTGTGAGGATTTAAATATATTTTTAATTCGTGGATAATTAATTCGTGGATAATTACTCCGTGGATTTTTATTTATTCAATAAATTTATTAAAAATTTAATTTATTAACAGAAAAATACGGTTTCCTGCCTATAAAGTGTGAGGATTTAAAAATATTTTTAATTCGTGGATAATTGATTCGTGGATAATTAATTCGTGGATTTTTTATTTGATAAATTTATTAAAAATTTCATTTATTAACAAAAAATACGGTTTCCTGCCTATAAAGTGTGATAATTTAAAAATATTTTCAATTCGTGGATAATTAATTCTTGGATTTTTATTTATTTAATAAATTTATTAAAAATTTAATTTATTAACAAGAAAATACGGTTTCCTGCCTATATAGTGTGAGGATTTAAAAATATTTTTAATTCGTGGATAATTAATTCGTGGATTTTTATTTATTTAATAAATTTATTAAAAATTTAATTTATCAACAAAATAATACGGTTTCCTGCCTATGAAGTGTGAGGATTTAAAAATATTTTTAATTCGTGGATAATTAATTCGTGGATAATTAATTCGTGGATTCTTATCTATTAAATAAATTTATTCAGAATTTAATTTATTAACAAAAAATACGGTTTCCTGCCTATAAAGTGTGGGGATTCAAAAATATTTTTAATTCGTGGATAATTAATTGGTGGATTTTCATTTATTTGATAAATTTATTGAAAATTTAATTTATTAACAAAAAAATACGGTTTCCTGCCTATAAAGTGTGATGATTTAAAAATATTTTTAATTCGTGGATAATTAATTCGTGGATTTTTATTTATTTAATTAATTCATTGAAAAATTAATTTATTAACAAAAAAACACGGTTCCCTGCCTATAAAGTGTGGGGATTTAAAAATATTTTTAATTCGTGGATAATTAATTCGTGGATTTTTATTTATTCAATAAATTTATCAAAAATTCAATTTATTAACAAAAAAATACGGTTTCCTGCCTATGAAGTGTGAGGATTTGAAAATATTTTTAATTCGTGGATAATTGGTTCGTGGATGATTAATTCGTGGATAATTAATTCGTGGATTTTTATTTATTTGATAAATTTATTAAAAACTTAATTTATTAACAGAAAAATACGGTTTCCTGCCTATAAACTGTGGGGATTTAAAAATATTTTTAATTCGTGGATAATTAATTCGTGGATAATTAATTCTTGGTTTCTTTTATTTGATAAATTTATTAAAAATTTAATTTATTAACAAATAAATACGGTTTCCCTCCTATGAAATGTGAGGATTTAAAAATATTTTCAATTCGTGGATAATTAATTCGTGGATTTTTATTCATTTAATAAATTTATTGAAAATTTAATATATTAACAAAAAAATACGGTTTCCTGACTATAAAGTGTGAGGATTTAAAAATATTTTTAATTCGTGGATAATTAATTCATGGATAATTAATTCGTGGATTTTCCATTTATTCAATAAATTTATTAGAGATTTAATTTATTAACAAAAAAATACGGTTTCCTGCCTATAAAGTGTGGGAATTCAAAAATATTTTCAATTCGTGGATAATTGATTCGTGGATAATTCATTCGTGGTTTTTTTTCATTTGATAAATTTATTGAAAATTTAATTTATTAACAAAAAAATATGGTTTCCTTCCTATAAAATGTGAGGATTTAAAAATATTTTGAATTCGTGGATAATTAATTCGTGGATTTTTATTCATTCAATAAATTTATTGAAAATTTAATTTATTAACATAAAAATACGGTTTCCTGACTATAAAGTGTGAGGATTTAAGAATATTTTTAATTCGTGGATAATTAATTCGTGGATTTTTATTTATTTAATAAATTTATTAAAATTTAATTTATTAACAAAAAAATACGGTTTCCTGCCTATAAAGTGTGAGGATTTGAAAATATTTTTAATTCGTGGATAATTAATTCGTGGATTATTAATTCGTGGATTTTTATTTATTCAATAAATTTATTAAAAATTTAATTTATTAACGAAAAATACGGTTTTCTGCCTATAAAGTGTGAGGATTTAAAATATTTTTAATTCGTGGATAATTAATTCGTGGATAATTAATTCGTGGATAATTAATTCGTGGATTTTATTTATTAAATAAATTTATTCAAAATTTAATTTATTAACAAAAATACGGTTTCCTGCCTATAAAGTGTGAGGATTTAAAAATATTTTTAATTCGTGGATAATTAATTCGTGGATTTTATTTATTCAATAAATTTATTAAAAATTTAATTTATTAACAAAAATACGGTTTCCTGCCTATAAAGTGTGAGGATTTAAAAATATTTTTAATTCGTGGATAATTAATTCGTGATTTTTTTATTTGATAAATTTATTAAAAATTAAATTTATTAACAAAAAATACGGTTTCCTGCCTATAAATGTGAGGATTTAAAAATATTTTTAATTCGTGGATAATTAATTCGTGGATTTTTATTCATTTAATAAATTTATTGAAAATTTAATTTATTAACAAAGAATACGGTTTCCTGCCTATAAAGTGAGGATTTAAAAATATTTTTAATTCGTGGATAATTAATTCGTGGATAATTAATTCGTGGATTTTTATTTATTCAATAAATTTATTAAAATTTAATTTATTAACAAAAAATACGGTTTCCTCCTATAAAGTGTGAGGATTTGAAAATATTTTCAATTCGTGGATAATTAATTCGTGGATTTTATTCATTCAATAAATTTATTGAAAATTTAATTTATTAACAAAAAAATACGGTTTCCTGCCTATTAAGTGTGAGGATTTAAAAATATTTTTAATTCGTGGATAATTAATTCGTGGATAATTAATTCGTGGATTTTTATTTATTCAATAAATTTATTAAAAATTTAATTTATTAACAAAAAATACGGTTTCCTGCCTATAAAGTGTGAGGATTCAAAAATATTTTTAATTCGTGGATAATTAATTCGTGGATAATTAATTCGTGGATTTTTTTATTTGATAAATTTATTAAAAATTTAATTTATTAACAAAAATACGGTTCCTGCCTATAAAGTGTGAGGATTTAAAAATATTTTCAATTCGTGGATAATTAATTCGTGGATTTTTATTTATTCAATAAATTTATCGAAAATTTAATTTATTAACAAAAAAATACGGTTTCCTGCCTATTAAGTGAGGATTTAAAATATTTTTAATTCGTGGATAATTAATTCGTGGATAATTATTTCGTGGATTTTATTTATTTATAAATTTATTAAAAATTTAATTTATTAACAAAAAAATACGGTTCCCTTACTATAAAGTGTGAGGATTCAAAAATAATTTCAATTCGTGGATAATTAATTCGTGGATTTTTATTCATTTAATAAATTTATCAAAAACTTAATTTATTAACAAAAAATACGGTTTCCTGCCTATAAAGTGTGAGAATATAAAAATATTTTTAATTCGTGGATAATTAATTCGTGGATTTTTATTTATTTAATAAATTTATTGTAAATTTAATTTATCATCAAAAAAATACGGTTTCCTGCCTATAAAGTGTGGGGATTGGAAAATATTTCTAATTCGTGGATAATTGATTCGTGGATTTTTATTCATTTTATAAATTTGATTTATTAACAAAAAAATACGGTTTCCTGCCTATAAAGTGTGAGGATTTGAAAATATTTTTAATTCGTGGATGATTAATTCGTGAATAATTAATTCGTGGATAATTAATTCGTGGATTTTTATTTCATTCAATCAATTTGTGCAAAAGAAAGTGTAGTTTGTTGCAACTTCACTTTTTGTCTACAGCTGAATTGGAACTTGTGCCCAATTCGTTGATAATTGAAACTTGTGTTCAATTTATTTACGAATCAAAACTTGTGTTTGAGTACAGCGGTGGTACGTAGTAGCAACGGTAAAAATGGATCGAACTTCGGGAGTTGGATGACTGATTTATTTTTACTGATTATTACTTATATACTATATATTAACGCAAACTATTCTACAAAGTGGGGTCCGCGGCAGGATGTCGTCATATGGCGTGACCGGCCAATTACGACCGGGAAAATTCTGACTTTCGGTGCAAGAATTTCGGCTTTTTCCGGTGGTCTGACAGAACTGGACGACGAACTTTCCACTTTGAATTTGACCTCTGTTCGTTGTATTGTGAACATATTGGGGAGATTTTTGATGAGTTCATTCCACGAAACGAAGGGTTGGTGAAGCGATAGGCTCCAAGACGAATTCATCAGAGGTTGCTAATTTTTCTTCTCGATGATTGCGATGCTTTAAGTATTGGAATTCCTGAATTTTGCAAAGCGTAGGTACATTATACAATCGCGACGAAAACTAACGAAGCAACTGATACAGCACCAATGATCGAGATTTTCGGAATATTAATATCTTAACCATAAATTTATTGAAACTTGATCGTTATTTCCTGGCGTCCTCGACTGGGTGACGGAACAATTTATCTTCAGTTGACCCAGGTTCGTGCAAATTCCGCTGATTGTACTTCAGGCGCCTTCATTATATTATTCGAAAGTAGATTAGGATGACTTTGTTTGAAATAAGTGCTGGAGACTGTGATTTCATCATCCGTGCGGGAGAGCAGATTAGTTCCTCTAGTTTATCGAACAGAAAGTGAAATGTGTATTATTCCGGAACCATTTAATGTCACTTCCTCCCTCTGGCGTTGCAAATAATCGCCGCTCTGATTGGATTGTTGACAATAAAAGCCACGTATTCTTTTCTGCAGTTTTAATCCATCGCATGGAGTGTATTGTGAGTCGTAAGAGTTGGCAGTTCGGTGCATCTTGTTCTGTTGAACAAATGATCGATGATACAGTTTATGTAGCCGAATCTATATCTCGTATAACCAACGGAGATATCGCATATTCTTGAGGACCAATGACGCGTCAAGCTTGTTTGAATTGAATGTCATTGAGCTCGAAATATTTTTATTCGTTGCCAGTTGAACTGCCAAAAATGAAGGCTCTGGTCGAATAATGGAAAACGTTGCATTCGCTTCTTTCTTGGGGATCGGCGTTGTTTTGATCAGTTGATATTTGGAATTTCCAACAATGAATAGATATGCGAATACTTCGATTCCGGAAGTTCCGTGATGCACAACAATTCTCCGGCATGGACGACTTAGTATTTTAAAAGAGGCTGGAAGCTTCGAGGTGACATTCTTGATAATTTTCGCCGAAAGTGTGAAAGATATTCATTCGTCGATTATTGATTTCATTGATCTTCCATTTTCTGAGATTGAAACCTTTGCGCTGTTAATTTTTCCATTTCGCGACCGGACGTTCCACGCTTCTTCTTGTGATGGGACGCTTATTAGGAAATCATCGACGTAGTAGAAGTTTTCCTTTACATAAGTTTTAGCGTTAGAAATTCAATTCTTCGTCCTGGGCTAATTAAGTAGAGTTCTTATAGCTATGGTATGAGGACCGGGGCAGTTCCATAGGTAACAGTGGACAGCTGATATTCCAGAATGGGGTCGTCCTCAGAGAATCTCCATAGTATCATGTGATACGGCTGGTCGACTTTGGATAGTTTCACTTGATTGGGTACATTTTTTCTATGTCGGCAGTCATGGCTATTCGGTGGATTTTCCATCTCAGAAGTATATCTTGTAAGTCTTGTTGAACTTTCGGACCCGTGTGCAACTTCCACGTCGTTTAACGAAAGTCCGGTACTGGTGGATGACGATGCGTTAAAAATACTCGTATTGGTTTGTCTTCTCGGATGACTGCTTGATGTGGAATGTAATATTTTCGCGTGTCTGCATTTTCCATAATTTAATGTCACCGGTACCATATGTTTTAATTCGTAAGTATTCATTCATGAATCCTTTATACTCCAACCCTAATTTGCTGTCGCTGCGAAATTTTTTCGAGTTGAAATAATCGAGCGATTGCTTTTTACCAGGATAGCCAGTGAAGGTCGGAAACATTTTCTTTGAAGGAAGGAGGTGCGAACGGTGTAAGTTCCATCAAATTTCTCCGAGTTGTTTCCGTATAAAATTTTTCGCAGTGGTTGTCTTCTTGTACTCAACACGTGAGAGATTCCACTTCTTCAATTTCCTAAAATTTATTGAGCAAAATGGTCGTCTTGAATGTCAACTACTATGCTGATTATTGTATTTTGTTTGGGAGATAAGTTGTCCGCGATCCTGATATAATCAGCCCAGTTCAGTGCGTTGGAGCAATTGTTCCGTCAGGTCTTTTCTGCACCGTCGAGAATAATGTCCGTTGAAAGGTCAATGCCTAATTAACACGTCTATTTTACCCGGCAGACGATATGTTGGGTCAGCTAAATTAAGTTCAACGTCGATCGAATTTTGCTGTTTAGCTGTGTTACGGGCATTGACGTCGTTAACCTTATTAATATCAGAAATTCGGCTGTTAGTTCAAATTGGCTTTCGAAATCTGCGGTCGCATCGTCGTGAATATTTTTATTCGTGGATAATTATTTCATTTTTCTAATCCAGCTATTTGGGTGCGATGCTTGAATTTAGGTTGTTCAAAAAATGTGCAGCATTTTCCGTAATAAATGATGCTTGGGATCCTGGATCTATTAGGGCGCGCATTGTTTCGTATTTCATGCATAGTTTTATTCATTTCTTCGAATTTTGGCATTTATAACCTGGGCAATGTAGCAGCGGTTTGCTGAGGTTTCTCCGCAGGGGATGGAATTAAGGAGTTTGGACCATTTGTTGATAATTCTGTTGTTGATCGTAGAATTCGTCTGATTCTTGATAAGATTGTGAATATTCATCCTTCGTTGGCGAGAATTTCATCCGTGTCGATTTTTGATGTCATTCCATTTTCCTGGTTAAGGCTTGCAGTTAAATCCAATAACTCTTGTTTTATTAAGGCGTTTTAATTATTTCGTTGATGGATTGCACTTCTTTTGAAAAAGATTTAAATTTAACCAGCTGGGTTTTGATTCGTGGCGGAAATGATTGTTTCGATACCGGCAGCGTGTATTTGAACTTCATCGGCGTCGAGATCGTTTCCATCACCAGTGAGTTGGGCCATTCCATCTTTGATGTAATTGATGGATTTTTCATATACGATCCTTCACTTATTTGTGAAGTCGTTGGTAACGTATTTGTGATCCGCAGGAATTAGAGGCAATCAGGGTGGCGTGGACAGCTTCAAATGATTCCCAGTGCTGGAGCAGAATTACTGACGAGTTTGATAGTGTAGGAAATTGTTTTCCTGGACCTGGAATCCTTCTTCATGTTCGACAGGATCTGCCTGATGGCTTCTTCAGTGCTGGTTTTATTGGTTGCATTGATCTTGGATGTTTGATGCCATTGTATTTATAATAAATATTCTTGGAGAAATTCGGCGTTAGATTTTCTGAACGGATTTCGTTCAATATGTAGAAGATTGAAAGGGTTCTAGACATTCATAGATTCCACAGGTTGCTGGTTCAATGTTTGTAAGCTCGAATGACCATGTGCAAAAGAAAGTGTAGTTTGTTGCAACTTCACTTTTGTTCATAGCTAATTAGTGGAACTTGTGCCCAATTCGTTGATAATTTGAAACTTGTGTTCAATTTATTGCCGAATCAAAACTTTGTTTGAGTAACAGGTGGTACGTAGTGGCAACGGTAAAATGGATCAGACTTGTGGAATTGATTGCGTGATTTATTTTTCTGACTATTAATTATTTATTATATTAACGCAAACTATTCTACAAAAGTGGGGTCCGTGGCAGGATTTCGTCATTTATTCGTGATCGGCCATTATTATTGGAAAATTCTGGACTTTCGTGCAAAAAATTCGGCTTTTCCGATGGTCTGATCGAACTGACGATTAATTTCCAATTTGAATTTGATTCTGTTCATTTTATATCAAAAAAATTCATTGAAACTTTCATTTATTAACAAAAATACGGTTTCCTGCCTATAAAGTGTGAGATTTAAAAAATATTTTCAATTCGTGGATAAATTAATTCGCTGAATTTGATTCTGTTTTATTTATTCAATAAATTTATTAAAAATTTAATTTATTAACAAAAAAATACGGTTTCCTGCCTATAAAGTGTGAGGATTTAAAAATATTTTTAATTCGTGGATAATTAATTCGTGGATAATTAATTCGTGGATTTTTATTTATTCAATAAATTTATTAAAAATTTAATTTATTAACAAAATACGGTTTCCTGCCTATAAAGTGTGAGGATTAAAAATATCAATTTTAATAATTCGTGGATAATTAATTCGTGGATTTTTATTTATTCAATAAATTTATTAAAAATTTAATTTATTAACAAAAAAATACGGTTTCCTGCCTATAAAGTGTGAGGATTTAAAAATATTTTTAATTCGTGGATAATTAATTCGTGGATTTTTATTTATTCAATAAATTTATTGAAAATTTAATTTATTAACAAAAAAAAGGTTTCCTGCCTATAAAGTGTGATGATTAAAAATATTTTCAATTCGTGGATAATTAATTCGTGGATTTTCATTCATTCAATAAATTTATCGAAAAATTTAATTTATTAACAAAAAATACGGTTTCTGCCTATAAAGTGTGAGGATTTAAAAATATTTTAATTCGTGGATAATTAATTCGTGGATTTTCGTGGTTTTTATTCATTCAATAAATTTATTAAAAATTTAATTTATTAACAAAAAATACGGTTTCCTGCCTATAAAGTGTGAGGATTTAAAAATATTTTTAATTCGTGGATAATTAATTCGTGGATAATTAATTCGTGGTTTTATTCATTCAATAAATTTATTAAAAATTTAATTTATTAACGAAAAATACGGTTTCCTGCCTATAAAGTGTGAGGATTTAAAAATATTTTTAATTCGTGGATAATTAATTCGTGGATAATTACTTCGTGGATTTTTATTCATTCAATAAATTTATTAAAAATTTAATTTATTAACAAAAAATACGGTTTCCTGCCTATAAAGTGTGAGGATTTAAAAATATTTTTAATTCGTGGATAATTAATTCGTGGATAATTAATTCGTGGATTTTATTTATTTAATAAATTTATTAAAAATTTAATTTATTAACAAAAAATACGGTTTCCTGCCTATAAAGTGTGAGGATTTAAAAATATTTTTAATTCGTGGATAATTAATTCGTGGATAATTAATTCGTGGATTTTTATTTTTCAATAAATTTATTAAAAATTTAATTTATTAACAAAAAATACGGTTTCCTGCCTGAAGTGTGAGGATTTAAAAATATTTTTAATTCGTGGATAATTAATTCGTGGATAATTAATTCGTGGATTTTTATTTATTTAAATAAATTTATTAAAAATTTAATTTATTAACAAAAAATACGGTTTCCTGCCTATATGAGTGTGAGGATTTAAAAATATTTTTAATTCGTGGACAATTAGTTCGTGGATAATTAATTCGTGGATTTTTATTTATCTATTAATAAATTTATTAAAAATTTAATTTATTAACAAAAAATACGGTTTCCTGCCTATGAAGTGTGAGGATTTAAAATATTTTTAATTCGTGGATAATTAATTCGTGGATTTTTATTCATTCAATAAATTTATTAAAAATTTAATTTATTAACAAAAAATACGGTTTCCTGCCTATAAAGTGTGAGGATTAAAATATTTAATTCGTGGATAATTAATTCGTGGATAATTAATTCGTGGATTTTATTCATTAAATAAATTTATTAAAAATTTAATTTATTAATAAAAAAATACGGTTTCCTGCCTATAAAGTGAGGATTTAAAAATATTTTTAATTCGTGGATAATTAATTCGTGGATTTTTATTTATTCAATAAATTTATTAAAATTTAATTTATTAACAAAAAATACGGTTTCCTGCCTATAAAGTGTGAGGATTTAAAAATATTTTTAATTCGTGGATAATTAATTCGTGGATTTTTTATTTAATAAATTTATTAAAAATTTAATTTATTAACAAAAAATACGGTTTCCTGCCTATGAAGTGTGAGGATTTAAAAATATTTTTAATTCGTGGATAATTAATTCGTGGATAATTAATTCGTGGATAATTAATTCGTGGATTTTTATTTATTCAATAAATTTATTAAAAATTTAATTTATTAACAAAAAATACGGTTTCCTGCCTATAAAGTGTGGGGATTTAAAAATATTTTTAATTCGTGGATAATTAATTCGTGGATTTTTATTTATTCAATAAATTTATTAAAAATTTAATTTATTAACAAAAAATACGGTTTCCTGCCTATAAAGTGTGAGGATTGAAAAATATTTTCAATTCGTGGATAATTAATTCGTGGATTTTATTTATTCAATAAATTTATTAAAAATTTAATTTATTAACAAAAATACGGTTTCCTGCCTATAAAGTGTGAGGATTTAAAATATTTTCAATTCGTGGATAATTAATTCGTGGATAATTAATTCGTGGTTTTTATTTATTTAATAAATTTATTGAAAATTTAATTTATTAACAAAAATACGGTTTCCTGCCTATAAAGTGTGAGGATTTAAAAAATATTTTTAATTCGTGGATAATTAATTCGTGGATTTTTTTGTTTGATAAATTTATTAAAAATTTAATTTATTAACAAAAAATACGGTTTCCTTCCTATAAAGTGTGAGGATTTAAAAATATAATTCGTTTCAATTCGTGGATAATTAATTCGTGGATTTTTATTTATTCAATGAATTTATCGAAAATTTAATTTATTAACAAAAAAAACGGTTTCCTTCCTATAAAGTGTGAGGATTAAAAATATTTTTAATTCGTGGATAATTAATTCGTGGATTTTTATTTATTTAATAAATTTATTAAAAATTTAATTTATTAACAAAAATACGGTTTCCTGCCTATAAAGTGTGAGGATTTAAAATATTTTTAATTCGTGGATAATTAATTCGTGGATAATTAATCATTGATTTTATTCATTCAATAAATTTATTAAAATTTAATTTATTAACAAAAAATACGGTTTCCTGCCTATAAAGTGTGAGGATTTAAAAAATATTTTTAATTCGTGGATAATTAATTCGTGGATAATTAATTCGTGGATTTTTTCTATTTAATAAATTTATTAAAAATTTAATTTATTAACAAAAATACGGTTTCCTGCCTATAAAGTGTGAGGATTTAAAAATATTTTTTTCGTGGATAATTAATTCGTGGATAATTAATTCGTGGATTTTTATTTATTTAATAAATTTATTGAAAATTTAATTTATTAACAAAAAATACGGTTTAATGATTAAAGTTTGAGGATTTCATATATTTTTAATTCGTGGATAATTTATCGTGGTAATTAATCGTGGATTTTTCTGTTGATAAATTTATTTCTAAATTTCAAAAATACGGTTTCTTATAAAGTGTGGCAATTTCTTCCTATTTTCAAGATAATTAATTTGGATTTTTATTTATTTAATAAATTTCCGATTTAATTTATTAAATGAAAATACGGTTTTATTGATCTGCATCGCGGATAAATTAGCCTTTATCGGTAACGTTGATTTGTTAATCGTTGCTTAGATATTTAATTTTTCAGAGGTGGATTGCCATTAAATGCACTAATGAATGAAATTAGGCATAATTAATTCTCTGGAATAAGCTTTATTCGTGGATAAAATTGATAAATAATTATAAATTCACGGCATTTCCTGCCTATAAAGTGTGAGGATTTAAAAATATTTTTAATTCGTGGATAATTAATTCGTGGATAATTAATTCGTGGATTTTATTTATTAAATAAATTTATTAAAATTTAATTTATTAACAAAAAATACGGTTTCCTGCCTATAAAGTGTGAGGATTTAAAAATATTTTTAATTCGTGGATAATTAATTCGTGGATAATTAATTCGTGGATTTTATTTATTCAATAAATTTATTAAAAATTTAATTTATTAACAAAAATACGGTTTCCTGCCTATAAAGTGTGAGGATTTAAAAATATTTTTAATTCGTGGATAATTAATTCGTGGATAATTAATTCGTGGATTTTTATTTATTCAATAAATTTATTAAAAATTTAATTTATTAACGAAAAATACGGTTTCCTGCCTATAAAGTGTGGGGATTTAAAAATATTTTTAATTCGTGGATAATTAATTCGTGGATAATTAATTCGTGGATAATTAATTCGTGGATTTTATTTATTAAATAAATTTATTCAAAATTTAATTTATTAACAAAAAATACGGTTTCCTGCCTATAAAGTGTGAGGATTTAAAATATTTTCAATTCGTGGATAATTAATTCGTGGATTTTATTCATTCAATAAATTTATTAAAAATTTAATTTATTAACAAAAATACGGTTTCCTGCCTATAAAGTGTGAGGATTAAAAAAATATTTTCAATTCGTGGATAATTAATTCGTGGATTTTTATTCATTCAATAAATTTATTAAAATTTAATTTATTAACAAAAAATACGGTTTCCTGCCTATAAAGTGTGAGGATTTAAAAATATTTTTAATTCGTGGATAATTAATTCGTGGATAATTAATTCGTGGATTTTTATTTATTCAATAAATTCATTAAAAATTTAATTTATTAACAAAAAAATACGGTTTCCTGCCTATAAAGTGTGGGGATTTAAAATATTTTTAATTCGTGGATAATTAATTCGTGGATTTTTATTTATTTAATAAATTTATTAAAAATTTAATTTATTAACAAAAAATACGGTTTCCTGCCTATAAAGTGTGAGGATTTAAAAATATTTTAATTCGTGGATAATTAATTCGTGGATAATTAATTCGTGGATTTTTATTTATTTAATAAATTTATTAAAAATTTAATTTATCAACAAAAATACGGTTTCCTGCCTATAAAGTGTGAGGATTTAAAAATATTTTTAATTCGTAGATAATTAATTAAGTGGATAATTAATTCGTGGATAATTAATTTGGATTTTATTTATTAATAAATTTATTAAAATTTAATTTATTAACAAAAATACGGTTTCCTGCCTATAAAGTGTGAGGATTTAAAAATATTTTTAATTCGTGGATAATTAATTTGGATTTTTATTTATTCAATAAATTTATTGAAAATTTAATTTATTAACAAAAAATACGGTTTCCTGCCTATAAAGTGTGAGGATTTAAAAATATTTTTAATTCGTGGATAATTAATTCGTGGATTTTCATATATTTAATTAATTCATTAAAAATTCAATTTATTAACAAAAAAATACGGTTTCCTGCCTATAAAGTGTGGGGATTTGAAAATATTTTTAATTCGTGGATAATTAATTCGTGGATTTTTATTTATTTAATGAATTTATTAAAAATTTAATTTATTAACGAAAAAATACGGTTTCCTTCCTATGAAGTGTGAGGATTTCAAAATATTTTTAATTCGTGGATAATTAATTCGTGGATTTTTATTTATTTAATAAATTTATTAAAAATTTAATTTATAAAAAAAAATACGGTTTCCTGCCTATAAAGTGAGGATTTGAAAATATTTTTAATTCGTGGATAATTAATTCGTGGATTTTTATTTATTCAATAAATTTATTAAAAATTTAATTTATCAACAGAAAAATACGGTTTCCTGCCTATAAAAAGTGGGGATTTAAAAATATTTTTAATTCGTGGATAATTAATTCGTGGATTTTCATTTATTCAATAAATTTATTAAAAATTTAATTTATTAACAAAAAAATACGGTTTCCTGCCTATGAATGTGAGGATTTAAAAATTTTTTGATTCGTGGATAATTAATTCGTGGATTTTCATTTATTCAATAAATTTATTGAAAATTTAATTTATTAGCAAAAAATACGGTTTCCTGCCTATAAAGTGTGGGGATTTCAAAATATTTTTAATTCGTGGATAATTAATTCGTGGATTTTTATTTATTCAATAAATTTATTGAAAATTTAATTTATCAACAAAAAAATACGGTTTCCTGCCTATAAAGTGTGGGGATTTAAAAATATTATTAATTCGTGGATAATTAATTCGTGGATTTTTAATTCGTGGATTCATATTTATTTAATGAATTTATTAAAAATTCAATTTATAAACAAAAAAATACGGTTTCCTGCCTATGAAATGTGGGGATTTAAAAATATTTTCAATTCGTGGATAATTAATTCGTGGATAATTAATTCGTGGATTTTTATTTATTTAATAAATTTATTTAAAATTTAATTTATTAACAAAAAAATACGGTTTCCTGCCTATAAAGTGTGGGGATTCAAAAATATTTTTGATTCGTTGATAATTAATTCGTGGATTTTTATTTATTTAATAAATTTATTAAAAATTCGATTTATTAACAAAAGAACGGTTTCCTGCCTATGAAGTGTGGGGATTTAAAAATATTTTTAATTCGTGGATAATTAATTCGTGGGTATTCAATTCGTGGATTTTTATTTATTTAAGAAATTAATTAAAAATTTAATTTATTCACAAAAAAATAGGGTTTCCTGCCTATAAAGTGTGGGGATTCAAAAATATTTTTGATTCGTGGATAATTAATTCGTGGATAATTAATTCGTGGATTTCTATTTATTTTATAAATTTATTAAAAATTCGATTTATTAACAAAAAAACGGTTTCCTGCCTATAAAGTGTGAGGATTTGAAAATATTTTTGATTCATGGATAATTAATTCGTGGATTTTTATTTATTCAATAAATTTATCAAGAATTCAATTTTTTAACAAAAAAATAGGGTTTCCTGCCTATAAAGTGTGGGGTTTTAAAAATATTTTTAATTCGTGGGTAA
This sequence comes from Novius pumilus, assembly GCA_020654155.1. Classification (NCBI taxonomy): domain Eukaryota; kingdom Metazoa; phylum Arthropoda; class Insecta; order Coleoptera; family Coccinellidae; genus Novius; species Novius pumilus. The sequence goes on from JAIFOV010000211.1 coordinate 17,665, forward strand.
TTAATTCGTGGATTTTTATTTATTGAATAAATTCATTGAAAATTTAATTTATTAACAAAACAGTACGGTTTCCTGTCTATGAAGTGTGAGGATTTAAAAATATTTTTCATTCGTGGATAATTAGTTCGTGGATAATTGATTCGTGGATTTTTATTTATTCAATAAATTTATTAAGAATTTGATTTATTAATGTAGGGTGATATTTTGTGGATCGGGCGTAGTGCGCGTGTCCAACGCCGCTGAGTGGCGAGCGGCGTGGAGGTCAAAAAGTAGTGGGAAAAAACAGAACGGTTACTAAGTGGACGCGCCACGTTTTGTGTAAAAATCGTTTTCTTTGAAGTAAAGTTAAGTTAGCAAATCACATTTTGTTCTTATCCCGGACGATCCCCACAGTTCAGAAGTGAGATCAAAACCCTGCGAAGTGTTTTTCTTAGTGAAATCCACGTTTTGTTCGTTCGCATCGTTGTTGAGAAATTTCCGGAAAAGATGGCCGCCAGGAAACCGAACGAATATCTGCTTGCCGAGCTGAAAGAAATTCTTCGGGAGAATAATTTGCCAATAGGAGGTAATAAATCCGAACTTATACAGCGCTTATTGGAGTTCGATGCAGATATTTTCAATCGATTTAACACACTGGCTGAGCACGTGGCGTCAACGAACGTGTCCACAGACGTTGAAGAAGTTGGAGACGTTCCTACCATTCAAAGGAACCGTTGTCCGAACGAGAACGATTTACTTCGTCGAAAACGAGTTGTTGCGACGTGAACAAAATTGCTCGAGAGGAATTAGCTACAGCAAGACAAGGTCGTCCTTGTAGCACCGACACAGATGTAACCACACGCAGTTCGTTATCAAGAGGAGATAACGTAAAATCCGTACGAGAACTTCTTTGTGAATTCGACGGCAGCGAAGGATCTTTTTGGAAGTGGGAACAACAGTTTTCGTTATTACGTTCAACGTACGGCCTAGACGATAATTCATCGAGAATTTTGATTTGTTCAAAATTGAAAAATCGTCCGCCTCGAATGGTTCCACCAAGCCGAATAATCTAATCATGCCGATCGATGAATTATTGCGAGAGATGAAAAAGATTTTTGATCGTCGACCATCTAAATTAATTCTTCGGAAAAACTTTGAACAGAGACAGTGGAAATCGTACGAATCCTTCGGAGATTATTATCATGATAAAGTAATCCTGGCTAATCGGGTACCGATCGAGGAAGATGAGATAGTTGATTACATTATTGACGGAATTGGTGACCAAAATCTCCAAACGCAAGCGCGCATCATGCGATTCCGAACGCAAACGGAGCTGCTCGAGGCGTTTGAGAAGGTGACGCTGCAACCGAAACGGAATTTTGGACGAGTCGTCGGGAAAAGAAGCGAGATCGGCAAAGGAGAACAATAATTCGACCGGGAAGAGGCTCCTCGTTGCAGCATCGCAAATCGGTCGTGAAATGTTACAACTGCCATGAAGCTGGACATCTCGCCACGGACTGTAGCAAACCAAAGAGAATCAGGGTTCGTGTTTTGACTGCGGATCGACGGATCACCAAAGGAAGGAGTGTCGCGTAAACAAACAAAGACAGAAGCGGCGAATACAACGAATTTAATCGAACCGATAAGAGTAAGTGAACCTTATTATGTAAATCTTATGTTTTCGATTGATAATGAGCTAAACGAGAAACAAATGCGAAAGATATGTGCGGTAGTAGATCCTGGATCGCCAATTAGTCTTTTAAAAGCGAAATAGTACCGAAGAAACTTTGGGGACCGATTCCCCGAACGGGAACAAATTTTGCGGTGTTAATAAATCGTCGGTTAATGTTTTAGGCTCATTCAAAAAATTTGTTAAAATCGAGGAATAGATATAGAGATTCAATTTTTAATAGTGCCGAACGGAACAATGTCATGTGACGCAATATTGGGACGCGATTTTCGCGAAATTCGCTTATAAGAATCGAATTAGGTGAAAAATTAAGATTTGAAGAAGAGTTGTCAGAAAATCATGACGATATCGCTCAGTTAATGATGATTAGTTACGTGGAATCGCCGTGTATGGTAAACGACAAATTGAATATTGACCCGGATATCGAACTTGCGATGTGTAATGAATTACAAAAATTATACGATTCCGAGTATATTGCGAAATGGGGTTCAGGCGTTCAGGAACGTGAACCAGAAATGGTAATTTCACTGAAAAATGAACAAGCAATCACTTTTAGGCCAAGACGTTTGTCATTTTCCGATGGACAAAAACTTAGAGTCATTCTTGATAATTTATTGAACGACGGAATAATACGACCGAGCACTTCGCCGTACGCTAGTCCGATTGTTCTTGTGCGAAAAAAAAATGGCGAAATCAGACTTTGTGTGGATTATCGCGAATTAAATAAAATTACCATTAAGGATAACTTCCCCGCGCCGTTAATTGACGATCATCTCGATCGATTAAAGAATAAAAAGTATTTTTCTAGTTTGGATTTGAAAAACGGTTTCTATCACGTGAAAATGTCAGAGTGTTCAATAAAATTTACTTCGTTCGTCACGCCTTTCGGTCAGTTTGAGTATTTACGAATGCCGTTTGGGTTAACAAACGCGCCGCGCGTATTTCAGAGGTTTGTTAACGGAGTTTTCGGAAAACTCATACGCGAAGGCAAAGTTTTATTATATCTTGATGATATTTTAGTAGCCACAGAAGACTTGACGAACATTTTGAAATTCTCAAAGAAGTATTTGAGACGGCTAGGAAATATCGGTTGAAATTTCGTTTGGACAAATGTTTTACGCAAAGAGATAACATACTTGGGATATTTGGTTAATGAGCATGGTATAAGACCGAGTAAAGAAAACGTCGACTCTGTGATCAACTACCCTATTCCGCGCAACACGAGGGAGGTACATCGATTCGTTTGTTTAGCGAGTTACTTCCGAAGATTTATCCCTAATTTTTCGGTAGTCGCGAAAATACTGTATGACCTCATAAAAAGGGATGTTCCGTTTAAATTCGGCTCAGAAGAACTCGAAGTTTTCGATAAACTGAAACGAGCATTATCCTCCGAACCGATATTGGCTATCTACTCGCCAAACCTGGAAACTGAGTTGCATTGCGACGCAAGCGCAAATGGATTTGGAGCCATTTTGTTGCAAAGGCAAAGTGACAAAAATTTTAAACCAGTTTTTTATTTTAGTAAACGAACGACACCGACGGAAGCGAAGTACCACAGTTTTGAACTCGAATGTCTTGCAGTCGTTTACGCGATTAAGCGGTTCCATATTTACCTTGCGGGAATAAAGTTTAAAATTGTTACGGATTGTGATAGTTTTCGCCTTACGTTGAAGAAAAAAACCGTTAATCCTCGAATATCGCGTTGGGCTCTATTTTGGAAAATTTCGATTATGAGATTGTTCATAGATCAGGCACTCGAATGGGACACGTCGACGCGTTATCAAGGTGTCACAGCATTCTTGTTCTAGAGGCAAATTCGTTCGACCAGACGTTGTCGATTCAACAAGACCGCGATAACGGGATTCGGGAAATACGTAATCGGTTGGAAAAGTCCGAACTTCCACATTTTGAAATTCGGGACGGTCTCGTATATAGGAAGAATAAGAATCGGAAACTTTTGTTTTATGTTCCGCCGTCTATGGAAGAGAATGTGATTCGAACGTGTCACGATGATATCGGACACGTGGGTATCGATAAGGTAATCGATAATATCACGAAAGTGTATTGGTTTCCGCGTCTCAAGGACAAAGTTAAAACGTACATAGCGAATTGCTTGCGTTGTATCGAATTCTCGCCCGCCAGCGGTAAGGCGGAAGGGTTTTTGCATAACTTAGATAAGGAGAATCTCCCATTCCAAACGGTACATATTGACCATTACGGTCCATTAGAAAAAACTAATCGTGGTTACCGCTATATTTTGTCAGTCGTGGACGGTTTTACGAAATTTCTAAAATTGTACCCTTGCAAATCGACGACATCGGATGAATCAATTAAACATTTGCGGGATTATTTTCGTAGTTATAGTAAACCAAGAAGGATTATCAGCGACCGAGGAACGGCGTTCACGTCAGACCGATTTCGCGGATTTGTAGATAACGAATCTGTTAAGCACGTTTTGGTTGCAGTAGCCACGCCGCGCGCCAATGGTCAAGTGGAACGTTTTAATCGAGTAATTACTCCCATGATCGCAAAACTTTGCGATTCACCGAGAAAATGGGATCAGGTGTTAGATAAAGTAGAATTTGCTATTAATAACACGATATGTAGATCTACCGGTGAGACGCCAAGTAAATTATTGTTTGGCGTAGATCAAAACAAAACTTTAATGACAATTTGCGGACGATCTTAGAACATCATGAAAAGGAGGAAAGAGATTTTGTAGCGCTAAGAGAGAATGCGTCGGCGAGGATCAATAAAAATCAGAAAGAAAATGAGCGTAATTACAATCGAAAACGTAAGATGGCGACACGTTATAAAGAGGGTGATTATGTAATGATTCGAAACATAGATAATACCGTGGGCAGCAATAAAAGTTGATTCCAAAGTTTAAAGGCCCGTATGTAGTTAAAAAGTGTTGGATTCGGATCGTTATATAGTCACCGATTGCGAAGGTTTCGAACTGACGCAATTACCCTATACTGGGGTTATAGCAGTTGATCACATGAAACCGTATATTAAGTAGTTAAGCTCTTTACATTTTAGTGAGTGTAAATTTTGTGTATTTAGCTTTTCGTTTCGTATTTTGTGTTTTCAATTTATGTTTAGTATTTCGTTCGATTTTGTGCTATATTTCATATTTTTTTATTATGTTTATATGTTTTACTATGCCGGGATATTGTCCGAGTCGGACAATCTGTCAGTATGGCCGACTGTAGGGTGATATTTTGTGGATCGGGCGTAGTGCGCGTGTCCAACGCCGCTGGGTGGCGAGCGGCGTGGAGGTCAAAAAGTAGTGGGAAAAAACAGAACGGTTACTAAGTGGACGCGCCACGTTTTGTGTAAAAATCGTTTTCTTTGAAGTAAAGTTAAGTTAGCAAATCACATTTTGTTCTTATCCCGGACGATCCCCACATTAACAAAAAATACGGTTTCCTGCCTATGAAGTGTGGCGATTTAAACGATCATTTTTTCGTGGTCGACTGGCCCATCCCTGCGATTCCCACATCGGAATCCACACCGTCCAACAGTCACGAACATATTTTGAATCGGAATATATACGTAGTTTATTAATATTTGGCCATTGATGTTTTACTAACTCTGCAGCCTTCGACACCGCTAACATTTCCGCGCGTTGGTTTGTCGCGTGTTTCCGTAATTGTTCGGAATAATTGAATGGGTGGACTCACCAAACCACACCTCCAATTCCAGCCACTGCTCTATCTTTGCCGTTGAACGAACAGGCACCATCGACCCACACGCGTAAGAAACCATCCTGGTCGAAATCTAAACCTTCCACCCTACTGACCGGTTCAATAATGTTTAAATTGGGCTCTTTACGTTGGACAGGAATCGACAGAGCCCTTAGTACCGATTCGTTCGCATTTCCCGAACTCAATTATTTCGATTGACAAAACGTGCAATGTGTCTTGTGCACACCAGCCTGTCCGCATCCAAAACAAAAACGACGAAGCTTTTCCGGACAACGTAAAACCGATGAGCAATGTCTCCGCAATTCCAACAGGATTTTTTTAAATCAACTACTTCTTCTGAAGCAGGCTCGGAAATCTTCCTTCGCGAAGTCAACACGTCCGTGGAAGGCCCAGATTTTTCATCCTTTACAATCGATTTTCCTCCACGACGCGAATCATTTCTCTCCGTGACCACAGAAAGTTCGTTTATATTGTCCGCCCTGAATCCCACGGTTTCAACCCTTTGATCTGCTACCGTATTCAAACCGACGTGTTGGTCTCGACACGACCGGTAATTTCGCGAATTTTTGGGGCTACGGTACGCTAACTCGGAATAGACTGATCTCTCGGCCGACGGTGGCAGAAGATATGATCTGCCTGTTATCTGACGTTGCTCGATGTCCGACGCGATCTCTTCTAAATCTTCAAAATTTCGAACGTCTCGGTACGATATAAATTGGCTTATCCGCGGCAGTAGATTGCGATAAGCGTATTGAATCAATTCGCTTTCGGACAATGAAGGCGAGGCTTTCTTAGACAAGCACTGAATGCTAGTTAAATATTCCAACATCGGTTCGTCCGGACCTTGCGTACGCCTAATAATTTCATTTAGGATAGTCGCCCGGGACGATGATCTCAAAAACGACGCCGGAACGATTCGACAAAATCTTCAAAATGACGCCAACTATGTTTTTTGGCATAATACCATTCCCACGCACGATCGGTAAGAAAGAATGGAACACATCGCAATATTTCGCCGTCCGACTCCGGAAACATAGCCCGACATTCCAGTATACGACTTAAAAATGATTCCGCCCGGTCTATTCCATTGAACCGCAAGCCTAATTTTCGAAGTGTGTCCTGAATAGGAACTATCGAAATCGAATAGGTGCTAGAAAGGAATGGACGACTACATCCGGTCGTACCACCGAAATTCGTCCGTTCTACGGGATCTACATAATTTGACACTCTTATCCCCTCCGTACCACGTCTCATATCATCATTGTCAAAACGCCTATCGAAATGGGGTTGGTTGTCATTGGGGCGCCGAGATTCACCCAACGCACTGCGCGATTGTCCAACACCATCGCTAGGAGAAACTGCCTCGCGAAAACTGATACGAGTCGGATAATCGGAGTTATCTAACATATTTCGTTCGAAAGGTGGTGTTCTCCGTGTTGTTGCCGCTCGCAAATTCGAGTCACTTGATTTCGGAATTGCACCCGCAACATTTGGTAATTCACGTTCGATATTAAGCAACGAGGGAAAATCAGAAAATCGAGGCGTTAATTCGACAGCTGGACTATTCGGTCTGCTAGCGTTCCCTGTTCGCATCATACGTTCGGCGGTAAACGTGCTTTGAAGTACCCCGGCGACTTTTTCTCCTGAGAAAAACCAGCGCAAGCATCGTTCGATTCAAAAACACGATTATTTTCTTCGATTCGCATTCGCAAACGCCTCCTCAGTATCGCGACATTTCCCGAAATGGGTAATCCAAATCCCTCGATAATATTGCGCACTTGTTCGATATCGAAACTTTCGATCCACCCGATTAGTTCCCCTGTGGTAACGTTCTCAGGGATCACAGATTCAACACCGAAGTTTACGTCATTAGAACTAGTTCCGGTTGCCATTGTATCGATCATTCGGATCGTTCGACAAATTATTAAATCGATATCAAATTCGTAACTTGAACGCGTTCCGATAATTCGCTGAAAAATAAACAAATAACGAATGCGTTGCAGGTGTTCTCGCGAATTCAATCAACGTCGTCTCGAACCGGAATTATTCTGAAATACGCGATAAAACTACGGTCAACGCGAAGTTATTCTAGAAAATTCGCAGGAAAATCCTGGCAGGATCGCCATTTATGTGACGAGAAAATCGAAGGAAAACTCCCTCGCCACACTCTTCGCCGGCTTTTTGGTTTGCTTTCGATAGCAGCTCGACGCGGAAAACTAAAAGTACTGAAAATCGCGGGAACGAAGCTATCAATCAACTAAATATCGATCCCGGATTGAACGATTTATTGTTCTTAAATACACTCACCAAAATGTCGGTTGTGTGAGGTCAAGAAAAAACAACAAAAAAAACCCCAGCCAAATCTAAGCCTTGCAACGCAACCCAGCTTCTCAGCTTACAGCTTCGTACTCTCCCATCTCTTCCAACATGTGCTCTCTCCAGACTATTCGATGACGTTTGTGGGTGGGGGGTGTTAGAGATTTTCTTGCTGTCGCCATTCCCACAATTACTTCAGCCGCTTGAATCGAAAAGTATCGACCGTCACCTCCGATTATCGACGTCAAATCTTCGATTTTCGATCACCAAGCGTTAACTATCGACTGCATAATATTCTTCGTAGAATTTTCCATAATCACCTTGCTTCTCCTTTGTAACTAGTCGTAACGGGTTGCTGTAGTACTTGGATTTGATCAGCCCATAGCTCCAAATCTAGCTGCTGTCTCCCTCGGCGATATGATTGCTTAATTCTTATGCTCCACCTTACACTCACCGACCATACCATTTTTATCATAAACCATTTCCATAATAAAATAACAAAGAGAAGAATAAAAAAAATGAACAACAAATGAGAAGAAAAAAAAAATACAATTCAGAGAATACTTACCGAGAAGCCGGGTTAATGGCAATTTCCCAAGACGACTCGCTGAAGCCGAGGACCGTCTCAATGCAAACTTTGAATTTTCCATCAGTCTTCTCTCGTTCGGAAAAAATTAAAAACGGCGACATTTGTCTAAAGGTATATGAGACAGGTCCCTCGATATACTTCCTGGCGGGAAATTTTTTGAAAAAAATGCAACGGATTTGTTTTCAAATGGACGTATTTCTCTTGTGGACGTGGAAAAAAATGGTCATTACCGTGAAACTTTCAAAAGTTTTCACGAATTTACCAACAAGACGCAACATTTTCCGATGGAAACTTTTATTCCCTGTAAATAGACAAATGATTATGTATATATGCAAACTTTGAATTTTCCATCAGTCTTCTTTCGTTCGGAAAAAATTAGAAACGTCGACATTTGTCTAAAGGTATAGGATCGATTTACCTCTTGGATGGAAATTTTTTGAGACCAAAACAACGGATTCGTGTTCAACTGGACGTATTTTTTTTGCGGACGTAAAAAAAAATGGTGATCAGCGTGAAAATTTCAAAAGTTTCCATGAATTTTCCTACAAGACGCAACATTTTCCGACGGAAATATTTATTTCCTGTAAGTAGACAATTGATTATGTATATATGCAAACTTTGAATTTTCCATCAGTCTTCTTTCGTTCGGAAAATATTAAAAACGGCGACATTTGTCTAAAGGTATAGGAGACAGGTCCCTCGATATACTTCCTGGCGGGAAATTTTTTGAGACAAAAACAACGGATTCGTATTCAAATGGACCTATTATTCATGCGGACGTGGAAAAGGATGGTCATCATCGTAAAATTTTCAAAAATTTTCACTTATTTTCCAACAAGACGCAACATTTTCCGACGGAAACATTTATTTCCTGAAATAAGACAATTGATTATGTATACAGCCTGTCCCAAAAGTCCAGGTACGGCCTGATAACTTTTGAACAGGTTGCAGGTAAAGGGATACAACTTGGGCTATGTTTTTCAAACAAAGGAGACTACCTTTTGGGAGTCAAATTGTTTGACCCTCCTCTGTGGGGATGCCCATCCCCCAACTTTTTTCAAATGGTAACCCCATCTTGTGATACACCATTGTAAAGGGCACAAAAAGGGAGATATTTCACGCAAATCGGAGGTCTTTATCTTAGTTTGTTCCGATCGTCCATCAAGATCAAGGCTGTGAACATCTTCGAAACATTTCAATCCCTTCTCTTCCAACAATTTTGTGAGTTGATATTTGATTTTGTGGTGTCGTGCAGTGATAAGCTGAGAATTGGCCTGACAACTTTCGTTTACATGTGAAATAGATTAAATCTCTCCGTTACACTTGCGATAGAGGATGGAAGAGGAGACATTACCAGGTACACCATTGAGATTTGCGTAGTTTGAATTAAGTTTGATAGCCGCAACCCATTCTGACGACGATAACGCGTTCTTATTATAAATGAAATGATTACTAGGAATGTGAGTTTGGAAATGTACAACTCCTGATCCTTGGTATTTCAAATTACACCAGCTTTAGAACAGTCGTAGACTTCATGAAATAGGCCGTCGTCAATATTCGACAATTTATTTGCAATAGCAAAATGTTGGAGATGGACTTCCAACTCAATTTTAAGAGGCCTGAACTCAGTTTTCTCGATGCATAAAATAAGTTATCGTTCGTTCGCATCAGTATTCCAATAATATCGTTAACTGTTCGTCGATTCATTGTATCAAGGGTAAAGTATGACGGAATTTTCTTTATTGGGGCGATTTGCAGTGAATATATTAAAGTTGGAAATACGCAAAGATTTATCACATGCAATTTTTGGTCTAGCTAAGTAGTGGTGATAAAGACAATTTACCCAGATTTTGATTCAGTTTCTCAACGATGGAATCATCAAAGACTAATTCAGAAGTGAAAGAGCAGCCAAGGTATCTAATTCTTTCGTTGCCCTTTATGCTTGCGATTTCGCTACCGTCTGATAGAATAAGTCTGTCTTTGATAAGTTTACCTTTCTCGTTGATGATTGCATGGCTTTTCTTCGGGTTAATGTCAAGTTCGATTTGTCGGAAAAGAATTTGTACCAAATCGATTGAAGCACATTCTTTTGATTTGCTTGACACTGCTTGGTCGTCTGCAAAACCTGTTAAACAAAGCGCATCATATTCACTTGATAATTGATATCCGTTGGCGTTTGCAAATTGTCCATCGCAGATTTCGTTATAGATAAAATCAATGGCGATGTTGAAAAGGAAGTTGGTGACAAAGGCCCTCCTTGTGGCACACTACACTGCACACTTATTGGTTTTGATTTTCCTTCGCTTGTTTGTATTGATACTACGTTTTTTGTCAGGAGATTCATAATTAGGTTGTGTAAATTCGATGAAACACCTTGAGCTTTAAGTGTGTTCGAGATGTGTAGGTGACCTATTCGATCGAATGCTTTCGAAACATCTAAAAATGCTATGACACAATCTTGATTGAGTCTCTTTGCTTTCTGCAAACATGCATTTATCAGTTTTGCGTTCACGTGACAACCATGCATACTAGTTTTAAATCCTCTTTGATTACTGGTTATTCGGATCTGGCTTCGTAGTTTTTCGTCTAATACTTTTCGATGATTCTTCGTACAACAGAGTATATAGTTATCGGTCTCCAGTTAGTTATTTCGTTCATATGACAACCTTTATCGATCAGTATCAAATTTCCTCCTCGGAAACTATTAGGCACGTATGCAGACATCAACATTGAATTCATAATAGATGCAATCGACTTTGATACGTTTATTTGGTTCAATGTTTTGACCAGTACACGATCGCATCCTGGAGATGTATCTATCGATATTCTTTTCAATTGCCTGGTTTTAGAGGAATAACGCTAGCGCGTACATACCTTGATGAAATTGCGGATTAATATAGTATTTTTCGTTTGTTAGCTCTCCACTTTCCAATTAACTCCAACAATTTATTAACAAAAAAATACGGTTTCTGCCTATGAAGTGTGAGGATTTGAAAATATTTTCATTCGTGGATAATTAGTTCGTGGATAATTAATTCGTGGATTTTTATTCATTTAATAAATTTATTGAAAATTTAATTTATTAACAAAAACATACGGTTTCCTGCCTATGAAGTGTGGGGATTTAAAAATATTTTTAATTCGTGGGTAATTAATTCGTGGATTTTTATTTATTTAATAAATTTATTAAAAATTTAATTTATCAACAAAATAATACGGTTTCCTGCCTATGAAGTGTGAGGATTTAAAAATATTTTTAATTCGTGGATAATTAATTCGTGGATAATTAATTCGTGGATTCTTATCTATTAAATAAATTTATTCAGAATTTGATTTAATAACAAAAAATACGGTTTCCTGCCTATAAAGTGTGGGGATTCAAAAACATTTTTAATTCGTGGATAATTAATTGGTGGATTTTCATTTATTTTGATAAATTTATTGAAAATTTAATTTATTAACAAAAAAATACGGTTTGCCTATAAAGTGTGAGGATTTAAAATATTTTTAATTCGTGGATAATTAATTCGTGGATTTTATTTATTTAATAAATTTATCAAAAATTTAATTTATTAACGAAAAATACGGTTTCTGCCTATAAAGTGGGGATTCAAAAATATTTTTAATTCGTGGATAATTAATTCGTGGATTTTCATTTATTCAATAAATTTATTAAAAATTTAATTTATCAACAAAAAATACGGTTTCCTGACTATGAAGTTAAGGATTCAAAAATATTTTTAATTCGTGGATAATTAGTTCGTGGATAATTAATTCGTGGATTTTATTTATTCAATAAATTTATAGAAAATTTAATTTATCAACGAAAAATACGGTTTGCTGCCTATGAAGTGTGGGGATTTAAAAATATTTTCAATTCGTGGATAATTAATTCGTGTATAATTAATTCGTGGATTTTTATTCATTTAATAAATTTATTAAAAATTTAATTTATTAACAAAAAATACGGTTTCCTACCCATCGAGTGTGAGGATTTGAAGATATTTTTAATTCGTGGATAATTAATTCGTGGATTTCTATTCATTCAATAAATTTATTAAAAATTTAACTAATTAACAAAAAATACGGTTTCCTGCCTATAAAGTGTGGGGATTAAAAATATTTTCAATTCGTGGATAATTAATTGGTGGATTTCTATTTATTTGATGATTTTATTGAAAATTCAATTTATCAACAAAAAAATACGGTTTCCTGCCTATAAAGTCTGGGGATTGAAAAATATTTTTAATTCGTGGATAATTAATTCGTGGATTTTTATTTATTTAATTAATTTATTGAAAATTTAATTTATTAACAAAAATATGCGGTTTCCTTCCTATAGTGTGAGGATTTGAAAATATTTTAATTCGTGGATAATTAATTCGTGGATAATTATTTCGTGGATTTTTATTTATTTAATAATATTAAAAATTTAATTTATTAACAAAAACACGGTTCCTCACCTATAAAGTGTGGATATTTAAAAATATTTTAATTCGTGGATAATTAATTCGTGGATTTTTATTTATTTAATAAATTTATTGAAAATTTAATTTATGTTGAAATTTGTTGTACCGACTGCTCGTGAAGCGATCCCCACTCCAGGGTATATGTACTCAGCGGAGTCCAGCTCAGTTTTAGAGGAACAACGCTAGCGCGTACATACCTTGATTTGAAATTGGGATTAATATAGTATTTTTTCGTTTGTTAGCTCTCCACTTTCCACTAACTCCAACAATTTATTAACAAAAATACGGTTTCCTGCCTATGAATGTGAGGATTTGAAAATATTTTCAATTCGTGGATAATTAGTTCGTGGATAATTAATTCATGGATTTTTATTCATTTAATAAATTTATTGAAAATTTAATTTATTAACAAAAACATACGGTTTCCTGCCTATAAAGTGTGGGGATTAAAAATATTTTTAATTCGTGTAATTAATTCGTGGATTTCTTTATTTAATAAATTTATTAAAATTTAATTCATCAACAAAAATACGGTTTCCTGCCGATAGTGTGGGATTTAAAAATATTTTAATTCGTGGATAATTAATTCGAGGATAATTACTTGTTGATTTTTATCTATTCAATAAATTTATTAAATGATTTATTAACAAAAATACGGTTTCCTGCCCTTAAAGTGGAGGATTCAAGAATATTTTAATTCGTGGATTTTTTTTATTTGATAAATTTATTAAAAATTTAATTTATTAACAAAAACGGTTTCCTTCCTATAAAGTGTGAGGATTTAAAAATATTTTTAATTCGTGGATAATTGATTCGTGGATAATTAATTCGTGATTTATTTATTTAATAAATTTATTAGAAATTTAATTTATTAACAAAGAATACGGTTTCTGCCTATAAAGTGTGAAGATTTAAAATATTTTTAATTCGTGGATAATTAATTCGTGGATTTTTTTTATTTGATAAATTTATTAAAAATTTAATTTATTAACAACAAATAAATAAGGCTTCCTATAAAGTTAGAGGATTAAAATATTTTCAATTCGTGGAAAATTAATTCGTGGATTTTTATTCATTCAATAAATTTATTAAAAATTTAATTTATTTACAAAAATACGGTTTCTGACTATAAAGTGTGAGGATTTAAAAATATTTTTGATTCGTGGATAATTAATTCGTGGATAATTACTGTGATTTTTATTTATTCAATAAATTTATTGAAAATTTAATTTATTAACAAAAATACGTTTTCCTGCCTATAAAGTGTGAGGATTTAAAATATTTTTAATTCGTGGATAATTGATTCGTGAATAATTAATTCGTGGATTTTCATTTATTCACTGAATTTATTAAAAATTTAATATATTAACAAAGAATACGGTTTCTGCCTATAAAGTGAAGATTTAAAAATATTTTCAATTCGTGTATAATTGATTCGTGGATAATTAATTCGTGGATTTTTATTTATTTGATAAATTCATTAAAAATTTGATTTATTAACAAAAATACGGTTTCCTGCCTTAAAGTGTGGATTTGAAAATATTTTCAATTCGTGGATAATTGATTCGTGGATTATCAAATAAATTTATTAAAAATTTAATTTATTAACAAAAAAATACGGTTTCCTGCCTATGAATTGTGGGGATTTAAAAATATTTTTAATTCGTGGATAATTAATTCGTGGATAATTGATTCGTGGATAATTAATTCGTGGATTTTTATTTTTTTAATAAATTTAATAAAAATTCGATTTATTAACAGAAAAAACGGTTTCCTGCCTATAAAGTGTGAGGATTTAAGAATATTTTTAATTCGTGGATAATTAATTCGTGGATTTTTATTCATTTAATAAATTCATTAATAGTTTAATTTATTAACAAAAATACGGTTTCCTGCCTATAAAGTGGGGATTCAAAAATATTTCCAATTCGTGGATAATTGATTCGTAGTTTTCATTTATTTGATAAATTTATTGAAAATTTAATTTATCAACAAAAATACGGTTTCTTACTATAAAATGTGAGGATTTAAAATATTTTCAATTCGTGGATGATTAATTCGTGGATTTTTATTCATTCAATAAATTTATTAACAATTTAATTTATCAACAGAAAAATACGGTTTCCTTCCTATAAAGTGTGAGGATTTAAAAATATTTTCAATTCGTGGATAATTAATTCGTGGATTTTTATTTATGCAATAAATTTATTGAAAATTTAATTTATTAACAAAAAAATACGATTTCCTGCCTATAAAGTGTGGGGATTTAAGAATATTATTAATTCGTGGATAATTAATTCGTGGATTTTTAATTCGTGGATTCATATTTATTCAATGAATTCATTAAAAATTCAATTTATAAACAAAAATACGGTTTCTGCCTATAAAGTGTGGGGATTTAAGAATATTATCAATTCGTGGATAATTTCGTGGATTTTCAATTCGTGGATTCATATTTATTCAATGAATCTATTAAAATTCAATTTATAAACAAAAATACGGTTTCCTGCCTATGAAATGTGATTCAAACATATTTTTAATTCGTGGGTAATAAATTCGTGGATTTTTATTTATTTAATAAATTTATTAAAAATTTAATTTATTAACAAAGAAATACGGTTTCCTGCTTATGAAGTGTAGGGATTTAAAAATATTTTTAATTCGTGGACAATTAGTTCGTTGATAATTAATTCGTGGATTCTTATTTATTCAATAAATTTATTAAAAATTTAATTTATCAACGAAAAATACGGTTTCCTGCCTATGAAGTGTGGGATTAAAAATATTTTTAATTCGTGGATAATTAATTCGTGATAATTAATTCGTGGATAATTAATTCGTGATAATTAATTCGTGATTTTATTCATTTAATAAATTTATCAAAATTTAATTTATTAACAAAAAATACGGTTTCCTTCCTATGAATCGTGAGGTTTTAAAATTATTCTTGATTCGTGAATAATTAATTCGTGGATTTTCATTTATTCAATAAATTTATTGAAAATTTAATTAATTAACAAAAATACGGTTTCCTGCCTATAAATTGTGGGGATTCAAAATATTCTTAATTCGTGGATAATTAATTCGTGGATGATTAATTCGTGGATTCTTATTTATTCATTAAATTTATTGAAAATTTAATTTATCAACAAAAAAATACGGTTTCCTGCCTATAAAGTGTGGGGATTTAAGAATATTATCAATTCGTGGATAATTAATTCGTGGATTTTTAATTCGTGGATTCATATTTATTTGATGAATTTATTAAAAATTCAATTTATAAACAAAATAATACGGTTTCCTGCCTATGAAATGTGGGGATTTAAAAATATTCAATTTGTGGATAATTAATTCGTGGAAAATTAATTCGTGGATAATTAATTCGTGGATTTTTATTTATTTAATAAATTTATTTAAAATTTAATTTATTTACAAAAAAATACGGTTTCCTGCCTATAAAGTGTGGGGATTCAAAAATATTTTTGATTCGTTGATAATTAATTCGTGGATAATTAATTCGTGGATTTTTATTTATTTAATAAATTTATTAAAAATTCGATTTATTAACAAAAGAACGGTTTCCTGCCTATGAAGTGTGGATTTAAAATATTTTTAATTCGTGGATAATTAATTCGTGGGTATTCAATTCGTGGATTTTTATTTATTCAAGAAATTAATTAAAAATTTCATTTATTCACAAAAAATAGGTTTCCTGCCTATAAAGTGTGGGGATTCAAAATATTTTTGATTCGTGGATAATTAATTCGTGGATAATTAATTCGTGGATTTCTATTTATTTTATAAATTTATTAAAAATTCGATTTATTAACAAAAAAACGGTTTCCTGCTTATAAAGTGTGAGGATTTGAAAATATTTGTGATTCATGGATAATTAATTCGTGGATTTTTATTTATTCAATAAATTTATTAAGAATTCAATTTTTCAACAAAAAAATAGTGTTTCCTGCCTATAAAGTGTGGGGTTTTAAAAATATTTTTAATTCGTGGATAATTAATTCGTGGATTTTTATTTATTGAATAAATTCATTGAAAATTTAATTTATTAACAAAACAGTACGGTTTCCTGTCTATGAAGTGTGAGGATTTAAAAATATTTTTTATTCGTTGATAATTAGTCCGTGGATAATTGATTCGTGGATTTTTATTTATTCAATAAATTTATTAAAAATTTGATTTATTAATGTAGGGTGATATTTTGTGGATCGGGCGTAGTGCGCGTGTCCAACGCCGCTGGGTGGCGAGCGGCGTGGAGGTCAAAAGTAGTGGGAAAACAGAACGGTTACTAAGTGGACGCGCCACGTTTTGTGTAAAAATCGTTTTCTTTGAAGTAAAGTTAAGTTAGCAAATCACATTTTGTTCTTATCCCCGACGATCCCCACAGTTCAGAAGTGAGATCAAAACCCTGCGAAGTGTTTTTCAGTGAAATCCACGTTTTGTTCGTTCGCATCGTTGTTGAGAATTTCCGGAAAAGATAGCCGCCAGGAAACCGAACGAATATCTGCTTGCCGAGCTGAAAGAAATTCTTCGGGAGAATAATTTGCCAATAGGAGGTAATAAATCCGAACTTATACAGCGCCTATTGGAGTTCGATGCAGATATTTTCAATCGATTTAACACACGGGCTGAGCACGTGGCGTCAACGAACGTGTCCACAGACGTTGAAGAAGTTGGAGACGTTCCTACCATTCAAAGGAACCGTTGTCCGAACGAGAACGATTTACTTCGTCGAGAAAACGAGTTGTTGCGACGTGAACAAAAATTGCTCGAGAGGGAATTAGCTACAGCAAGACAAGGTCGTCCTTGTAGCACCGACACAGATGTAACCACACGCAGTTCGTTATCAAGAGGAGATAACGTAAAATCCGTACGAGAACTTCTTTGTGAATTCGACGGCAGCGAAGGATCTTTTTGGAAGTGGGAACAACAGTTTTCGTTATAACGTTCAATGTACGGCCTAGACGATAATTCATCGAGAATTTTGATTTGTTCAAAATTGAAAATCGTCCGCTCGAATGGTTCCACCAAGCCGAATCATCTAATCATGCCGATCGATGAATTATTGCGAGAGATGAAAAGATTTTTGATCGTCGACCATCTAAATTAATTCTTCGGAAAAACTTTGAACAGAGACAGTGGAAATCGTACGAATCCTTCGGAGATTATTATCATGATAAAGTAATCCTGGCTAATCGGGTACCGATCGAGGAAGATGAGATAGTTGATTACATTATTGACGGAATTGGTGACCAAAATCTCCAAACGCAAGCGCGCATCATGCGATTCCGAACGCAAACGGAGCTGCTCGAGGCGTTTGAGAAGGTGACGCTGCAACCGAAACGGAATTTTGGACGAGTCGTCGGGAAAAGAAGCGAGATCGGCAAAGGAGAACAATAATTCGACCCGGGAAGAGGCTCCCTCGTTGCAGCATCGCAAATCGGTCGTGAAATGTTACAACTGCCATGAAGCTGGACATCTCGCCACGGACTGTAGCAAACCAAAGAGAATCAGGGGTTCGTGTTTTGACTGCGGATCGACGGATCACCAAAGGAAGGAGTGTCCGCGTAAACAAACAAAGACAGAAGCGGCGAATACAACGAATTTAATCGAACCGATAAGAGTAAGTGAACCTTATTATGTAAATCTTATGTTTTCGATTGATAATGAGCTAAACGAGAAACAAATGCGAAAGATATGTGCGTAGATCCTGGATCGCCAATTAGTCTTTTAAAAAGCGAAATAGTACCGAAGAAACTTTGGGACCGATTCCCGAACGGGAACAAATTTTGCGGTGTTAATAAATCGTCGGTTAATGTTTTAGGCTCATTCAAAAAAATTGTTAAAATCGAGGGAATAGATATAGAGATTCAATTTTTAATAGTGCCGAACGGAACAATGTCATGTGACGCAATATTGGGACGCGATTTTTCGCGAAATTCGCTTATAAGAATCGAATTAGGTGAAAAAATTAAGATTTGAAGAAGAGAGTTGTCAGAAAATCATGACGATATCGCTCAGTTAATGATGATTAGTTACGTGGAATCGCCGTGTATGGTAAACGACAAATTGAATATTGACCCGGATATCGAACTTGCGATGTGTAATGAATTACAAAAATTATACGATTCCGAATATATTGCGAAATGGGGTTCAGGCGTTCAGGAACGTGAACCAGAAATGGTAATTTCACTGAAAAATGAACAAGCAATCACTTTTAGGCCAAGACGTTTGTCATTTTCCGATGGACAAAAACTTAGAGTCATTCTTGATAATTTATTGAACGACGGAATAATACGACCGAGCACTTCGCCGTACGCTAGTCCGATTGTTCTTGTGCGAAAAAAAAAATGGCGAAATCAGACTTTGTGTGGATTATCGCGAATTAAATAAAATTACCATTAAGGATAACTTCCCCGCGCCGTTAATTGACGATCATCTCGATCGATTAAAGAATAAAAAGTATTTTTCTAGTTTGGATTTGAAAAACGGTTTCTATCACGTGAAAATGTCAGAGTGTTCAATAAAATTTACTTCGTTCGTCACGCCTTTCTTTCGGTCAGTTTGAGTATTTACGAATGCCGTTTGGGTTAACAAACGCGCCGCGCGTATTTCAGAGGTTTTTTAACGGATTTTTCGGAAAACTCATACGCGAAGGCAAAGTTTTATTATATCTTGATGATATTTTAGTAGCCACAGAAGACTTGGACGAACATTTTGAAATTCTCAAAGAAGTATTTGAGACGGCTAGGAAATATCGGTTGAAATTTCGTTTGGACAAATGTTTCTTTTTACGCAAAGAGATAACATACTTGGGATATTTGGTTAATGAGCATGGTATAAGACCGAGTAAAGAAAACGTCGACTATGTGATCAACTACCCTATTCCGCGCAACACGAGGGGGGTACATCGATTCGTTTGTTTAGCGAGTTACTTCCGAAGATTTATCCCTAATTTTTCGGTAGTCGCGAAAATACTGTATGACCTCATAAAAAGGGATGTTCCGTTTAAATTCGGCTCAGAAGAACTCGAAGTTTTCGATAAACTGAAACGAGCATTATCCTCCGAACCGATATTGGCTATCTACTCGCCAAACCTGGAAACTGAGTTGCATTGCGACGCAAGCGCAAATGGATTTGGAGCCATTTTGTTGCAAAGGCAAAGTGACAAAAATTTTAAACCAGTTTTTTATTTTAGTAAACGAACGACACCGACGGAAGCGAAGTACCACAGTTTTGAACTCGAATGTCTTGCAGTCGTTTACGCGATTAAGCGGTTCCATATATACCTTGCGGGACTAAAGTTTAAAATTGTTACGGATTGTGATAGTTTTCGCCTTACGTTGAAGAAAAAAACCGTTAATCCTCGAATATCGCGTTGGGCTCTATTTTTGGAAAATTTCGATTATGAGATTGTTCATAGATCAGGCACTCGAATGGGACACGTCGACGCGTTATCAAGGTGTCACAGCATTCTTGTTCTAGAGGCAAATTCGTTCGACCAGACGTTGTCGATTCAACAAGACCGCGATAACGGGATTCGGGAAATACGTAATCGGTTGAAAAGTCCGAACTTCCACATTTTGAAATTCGGGTCGGTCTCGTATATAGGAAGAATAAGAATCGGAAACTTTTGTTTTATGTTCCGCCGTCTATGGAAGAGAATGATTCGAACGTGTCACGATGATATCGGACACGTGGGTATCGATAAGGTAATCGATAATATCACGAAAGTGTATTGGTTTCCGCGTCTCAAGGACAAAGTTAAAACGTACATAGC
Source organism: Novius pumilus (assembly GCA_020654155.1). Taxonomy (NCBI): domain Eukaryota; kingdom Metazoa; phylum Arthropoda; class Insecta; order Coleoptera; family Coccinellidae; genus Novius; species Novius pumilus. The sequence goes on from JAIFOV010000211.1 coordinate 38,213, forward strand.
GAATTGCTTGCGTTGTATCGAATTCTCGCCCGCCAGCGGTAAGGCGGAAGGGTTTTGCATAACTTAGATAAGGAGAATCTCCCATTCCAAACGGTACATATTGACCATTACGGTCCATTAGAAAAACTAATCGTGGTTACCGCTATATTTTGTCAGTCGTGGACGGATTTACGAAATTTCTAAAATTGTACCCTTGCAAATCGACGACATCGGATGAATCAATTAAACATTTGCGGGATTATTTTCGTAGTTATAGTAAACCAAGAAGGATTATCAGCGACCGAGGAACGGCGTTCACGTCAGACCGATTTCGCGGATTTGTAGATAACGAATCTGTTAAGCACGTTTTGGTTGCAGTAGCCACGCCGCGCGCCAATGGTCAAGTGGAACGTTTTAATCGAGTAATTATTCCCATGATCGCAAAACTTTGCGATTCACCGAGAAAATGGGATCAGGTGTTAGATAAAGTAGAATTTGCTATTAATAACACGATATGTAGATCTACCGGTGAGACGCCAAGTAAATTATTGTTTGGCGTAGATCAAAAACAAAACTTTAATGACAATTTGCGGACGATCTTAGAACATCATGAAAAGGAGGAAAGAGATTTTGTAGCGCTAAGAGAGAATGCGTCGGCGAGGATCAATAAAAATCAGAAAGAAAATGAGCGTAATTACAATCGAAAACGTAAGATGGCGACACGTTATAAAGAGGGTGATTATGTAATGATTCGAAACATAGATAATACCGTGGGCAGCAATAAAAGTTGATTCCAAAGTTTAAAGGCCCGTATGTAGTTAAAAAGTGTTGGATTCGGATCGTTATATAGTCACCGATTGCGAAGGTTTCGAACGACCGATCATAAAATTTTAATAATCGTGTTATGGTAACCGTGATACATCGTTGTGCGTGTATTGAAAGGTCCTTTCCAATGAGGTATCATACGTCGCTGTATCTGCGAAAGAACGAAGAACCAGCTGTTTTCCCATTCTTGTGAATTTTGAACGACCGATCATAAATTCTCCAATAATCGTGCTAAAACATCGTTGTCCGTGTATTGAAAATTACTTTCCAATGAGATATCATACGTCGCTGTATCTGCTATAAGAATGAAGAACCAGCTGTTTCATTCTTTGTCAATTTTGAACGACCAATCATAAAATCTCTAATAATCGTGCTATGGAAACCGTTGACACATCGTTGTGCGTGTATTGAAGAGTCCTTTCGAATGAGGTATCATACGTCGCTGTATCTGCGATAAGAACGAAGAGCGAACCGTTTTCATTCTTTGTGAATTTTGAACGACCGATCATAAAATCTCTAATAATCCTGTCATGGTAACCGCTAATACATCGTTGTGCGTGTATTAAAAGGTGCTTTCCAATGAGGTATCATACGTCGCTTTATCTTTGAAAAGAACGAAGAACCAGATGTTTTCATTCTTCGTGAATTTTGAACGACCGCTCATAAAATCTCTAATAATCGTGTTATGGTAACCGTTGATACATCGTTGTGTGTGTATTGAAAAGTCTTTTCCAATGAGGTATCATTCGTCGCTGTATTCGCGATAAAAACGAAGGAACAGCTGTTTTCATTTTTTGTGCATCTTGAATGAGCGATCATAGAATCTCTAATGATCGTGTTATGGAAACAGTTGGCCCACCGTTGTCCGGGAACTGAAAAGGCCTTCAATGAAGTATCATACGTTGCAGTGTTTGCGGTAGGACCAACGAAACAGCTGTACTATTATTTGTGGATTTTGAACGAAAGATCATAAAATCTCTAATAATCGTGTTATGGTAACCGCTAATACATCGTTGTGCGTGTTTCAAAAAATCCTTCCCAATGAGGTACCATACGTCGCTGTATCTGCGATAAGATCCAAGAACCAGCTGTTTTCATTCTTTGTGAATTTTGAATGACCGATCATAAAATCTCTTATAATCTTGTTATGGTAACCTTTGATACATCGTTGTGCGTGTATTGAAAAGTCCTTTCCAATGAGGTATAATATGTCGCTGTATCTGCGATAAGAACGAAGAACCAGCTGTTTTCATTCTCTGTGAATTTTGAACGACCGATCATAAAATCTCTAATAATCGTGGTATGGTAACCGTTGACACATCGTTGTGCGTGTATTGAAAAGTCTTTTCCAGTGAGGTATCATACGTCGCTGTATCTGCGATAAGAACGAAGAAACAGCTGTTTTCATTTTTTGTGCATCTTGAATGACCGATCATAGAATCTCTAATGATCACGCTATGGAAAACGTTGATAAAGTGTTGTGCGGGCACTGAAAAAGCATTTCCAATGAGGAAATGAGGAACTTATACGTCGCAGTGTCTGCGATAGGAACAACGAAACAGCTTTTTCAATTTTTTGTGGATTTTGAACGATAGATCATAAAATCTCTAATTATCGTGTCATGGTATCCGCTGATACATCGTTATCCCTGTATTAAAAAGTCCTTTCCAATGAAGTATCATGCGTCGCTGTATCTGCGATAAGAACGAAGAACCAGCTGTTTGTATTCTTTGTGAATTTTGAACGACCGATCATAAAATCTCTAATAATCGTGTCATGGTTACCGCTAATACATTGTTGTGCGTGTTTTGAAATTTATTTCAATGAGGTATCATACGTTGCAGTAT
>JAIFOV010000683.1:0-40852 GCA_020654155.1 Novius pumilus
ACACCGTTCGTACTTGAACTTTTCGGCATATTTCCGAAATGCACCTTTCGGACTCTGACTGCTAAACGGTCGAACGAAATACACCGTTCGTACTTGAACTTTTCGGCATATTTCCGAAACGGACCTTTCGGACTCTAACTATCGAACTGTCGCCCGAAATACACCGTTCGAACTTGAACTTTTCGGCATATTTCCGAAATGCACCTTTCGGACTCTGACTGCTAAACGGTCGAACGAAATACACCGTTCGTACTTGAACTTTTCGGCATATTTCCGAAACGGACCTTTCGGACTCTAACTATCGAACTGTCGCCCGAAATACACCGTTCGGACTTGAACTTTTCGGCATATTTCCGAAACGGACCTTTCGGACTCTGACTGCGAACTGTCGCCGAAATACACCGTTCGGACTTGAACTTTTTGGCATATTTCCGAAATGCACCTTTCGGAATATGACTGCAAAACGGTCGATCCAAATACACCGTTCGTACTTGAACTTTTCGGCATATTTCCGAAATGCACCTTTCGGACTCTGACTGCTAAACGGTCGAACGAAATACACCGTTCGTACTTGAACTTTTCGGCATATTTCCGAAATGCACCTTTCGGACTCTGACTGCTGAATGGTCGAACGAAATACACCGTTCGTACTTGAACTTTTCGGCATATTTCCGAAATGCACCTTTCGGACTCTGACTGCTAAACGGTCGAACGAAATACACCGTTCGTACTTGAACTTTTCGGCATATTTCCGAAATGGACCTTTCGGACTCTAACTATCGAACTGTCGCCCGAAATACACCGTTCGGACTTGAACTTTTCGGCATATTTCCGAAATGCACCTTTCGGGTTCTGACTGCTAAACGGTCGAACGAAATACACCGTTCGTACTTGAACTTTTCGGCATATTTCCGAAATGCACCTTTCGGAATCTGACTGCCAAACGGTCGAACGAAATACACCGTTCGTACTTGAACTTTTCGGCATATTTCCGAAATGCACTTTTCGGACTCTGACTGCTAAACGGTCGAACGAAATACACCGTTCGTACTTGAACTTTTCGGCATATTTCCGAAACGGACCTTTCGGGCTCTAACTATCGAACTGTCGCCCGAAATACACCGTTCGCACTTGAACTTTTCGGCATATTTCCGAAATGCGCCTTTCGGACTCTGACTGCTAAACGGTCGAACGAAATACACCGTTCGTACTTGAACTTTTCGGCATATTTCCGAAATGCACCTTTCGGACTCTGACTGCTAAACGGTCGAACGAAATACACCGTTCGTACTTGAACTTTTCGGCATATTCCCGAAATGCACCTTTCGGACTCTGACTGCTAAACGGTCGAACGAAATACACCGTTCGTACTTGAACTTTTCGGAATATTTCCGAAACGGACCTTTCGGGCTCTAACTATCGAACTGTCGCCCGAAATACATCGTTCAGACTTGAACTTTTCGGCATATTTCCGAAATGCACCTTTCGGACTCTGACTGCTAAACGGTCGAACGAAATACACCGTTCGTACTTGAACTTTTCGGCATATTTCCGAAACGGACCTTTCGGACTCTAACTATCGAACTGTCGCCCGAAATACACCGTTCGGACTTGACTTTTCGGCTTATTTCCGAAACGGACTTTTCGGACTTTATCTTTCGAACTGTCGCCTGAAATACACCGTTCGGACTTGAACTTTTTGGCATATATTTCGGAATAGGACTGCAAAACGGTCGAACCAAATACACCGTTCGTACTTGAACTTTTCGGCATATTTCCGAAATGCACCTTTCGGACTCTGACTGCTGAATGGTCGAACGAAATACACCGTTCGTACTTGAACTTTTCGGCATATTTCCGAAATGCACCTTTCGGACTCTGACTGCTAAACGGTCGAACGAAATACACCGTTCGTACTTTTTTTTTTTTTTTTTTTATGGTTGCATCTCGGGAGGCCAATGCCTTTAGCGTGTTCGTAACGCCCCGAGACGATGAAAGATAAGAATTGATTCTTCTCTTGAAATCTCGCAAGTCGTAGGTAATGGGAAAAACGTCTGATGGGAGAGAGTTCCACATCTGACTTGCTCTATACAAAAACGATTTCTTATGGTACTCAGTTCGAGGAGTTGCCAGATGGACGGTGAAACGATGGTACCTATCAGTCTGTCTTGTTTTTCGGTTGACGACGATGTTTTCGGGTATAACCTCCGCAAGAGAGTTAGAACAATCTCCATTGTAATACCGGTAAAATAAACTAAGGTCGGCCACTCTTCGCCGATGGTGAAGCGACTCCAAATGATCAGTGAGCCGATGGTCGTCCACTAATCGAATGGCTCTCCTCTGGATAGAGTCGAGGATCTCGAGAGAGTGTTTTGGGGCCGACCCCCAGACATGAGAACAGTACTCAAGGCCGGGTCGCACCTGGGATTTATACAGCAGGAGAAGCTGGGAAGGTGTAAAGTACCTTTTGCTCTAAACAAATAGCTCAGCTTCCTGGAAGCGGACTCTGCGATTTTAGTAACGTATTCCTCCCAAGTGATTGCCGAGTTAATCGTAACACCCAATAGCCGTAGGTCATCGGCGCCTCTTATGATGTTATTTTCCATCCGGATGGGAGGCACTAAGGATGAAGTCTTCCTGGTGAACGTAATAGACTGCGTTTTCCTCGCGTTGAACTCAACCAAATTTGCTCTACCCACAGTGCAATTTTACTCAGGTCGTTATTGAGCGAATTTATTTGGTCGCATCGTTGTTGGTGGAAAACATTTGCTACAACTGGCTTTTGTTGGTGATGGAGGCAACGAGGGTGCTGTCGTCAGCAAAACTGAAGATCTTGTTCTCAGTTGAGCTCAGCAAATCGTTTATGTGGATAAGGAAGAGCGTCGGAGACAGTACTGATCCTGAGGAACACCGGCGTTAACCGGATACTTCGCCGAACACACCCCATCCACCACGACGCGCAGAGATCTGCCAACAAGAAAATTCTCTATCCAGGAGCAAAGATGCTCTGGCAGTCCGAAGAAATGAGCTTTTTCAACAGCGCATCGTGCCAGACGCGATCGAATGCTTTCGAGATATCCAGAGCAACCGCTCTAGATTCCCCGTGGTTCTCCATTGTAGTCGTCCACAAGTGCGTCAAATAGCCGAGCATATCACCAGTCGATCTTCGACTTCTAAAGCCATACTGTTGATCGTTGATGAGTCCGTTGGTTTCCAAATACTTGACCAATTCGATGTTGATTGTTTTCTCCATTACTTTGGAGATGATCGATAAGAGTGCAATGGGACGATAGTTCTCAGGCGAGTTCTTCTTGCCTTTTTTAGGAACAGGCTGGATTCTGGCCGTCTTCCAGCAAGTAGGAAAGATTTTCTGTTGGTAAGAGATCTTAAACAAACGACTAAGAACCGGACTCAATTCGGGAGAACACATTTTCAAGACAATCGTTGGTATTCCGTCTGGTCCCGCCGCCTTCTTAGTATCGAGGCTTCTCAGGATGCGTCTCACTGTTTTAGGATGAAATTTCACCTCAGACATATTTGCCTGTACCCTTGGTATTGTGGGTGGTTTGGTAGTCATTGGATATAAGGTTGAGTTCCTTGCGAACATTTTCGCAAACAGCTCAGCCTTTTCGATAGCGGATGTTGCTACAGTTCCGTCATCCCTCAACAACGGCGGAAACGATGAGTGAGAAAAATTGTTGCTCACAGTCCTTGCCAATGACCAAAGGGCGGGAACCACTCGGGCATTCGAGGAGTTTGCTGGTTACTCGCTCGTTGAACTTAGATTTTGCCAATGCAATGGTTCGAGTGCACGCATTCCTTGAGTCAATATAAGACTTCTTATTCGGTTCAGACGGACTTGACCGCCACTGTCTGAATTGTCGGTTCTTGATCGCGACTGCAGCCTCACAATCCTTGGTAAACCATGGATTTTTAATGTGCGAACGTTTGAAGGAGCAGGGAATGTAAGATTCCATTCCAGATATTATTACTTCCGTTACTGCTTCTGCACAGTTATCGACATTGTTGTCCTTAAAACAAACATCGGACCAAGGAATGTTGCATAAAAGTCGCGAAGGTCATCCCAATTAGTGCGATGAAAGTGCCACACCTTTCTTGCCTGAGTATCTGATTTAGCAGCATCATTAGTGCTCAAACATCTGACTGATATGAGGGCATGGTCCGAGTTGCCTAATGGAGCTAGCACTTCATATTTGTGTTCATCAGGCTGTGATGTTAGAAAAGGTCTACGGTATTTGCGAAATGCCCGAGTTGGTCCGGGATGCGAGTTGGATGTTCAATCAATTGTTTTAAGTCACAACTGATAGTGAACGTTTCCGCCAGTCGTCCAGCCTCATCTGTCCTGTTCGAGAATTCTAACCAAGATGAATTGTGGACATTGAAATCACCCAAAATCCCAATTTCTGCTGACGGATAGTTGGTTTGAATCCAATCAACTTTGTCGGCCAAATACTGGAAGAATGCCGCAGGTTGATTGTCACTTGGAGAACGGTAGATGCCACATATGAATTTGATGTTTCTTTGGATGTACGTTTTAAACCATATGACGTCAAATGTGTCATGTTCCAAGTCTTCCTCCCTTTGGCAAGAAATGTCTGAACGGATAAATGCACATACGCCGCCCTTGAAGCGAAATCGTTCGTGTAGCTCGTAGCCTGGATACCGAAGGTAGGTGTGATCGGTGGAGGAGCGATTTGCGTTTCACTAAGGACTAGCATATGCGGTCTCGTGTCGTGTAAGTGCTGATGCACGCAGTCGACATTAGGGTTATTATGGCCTAGGCCGCGAATATTGCTAAAGTCAATGGTGAAATTTTTGACTCTGCGAGCAGTTGTTCGCTTTGTTGTTGTTTGGCGGCCTTGATCAGGGACGTTATCGTATGCATGTTGTGTCCCGTTCGATAGTCTCCCGGAAATCCGATTGGGAGATCGTTTTACTTCCGGAATATTTTACCGAAAAGGACTTGAACTTTTCGGCATATTTCCGAAATGCACCTTTCGGACTCTGACTGCTAAACGGTCGAACGAAATACACCGTTCGTACTTGAACTTTTCGGCATATTTCCGAAATGCACCTTTCGGACTCTGACTGCTAAACGGTCGAACGAAATACACCGTTCGTACTTGAACTTTTCGGCATATTTCCGAAATGCACCTTTCGGACTCTGACTGCTAAACGGTCGAACGAAATACACCGTTCGTACTTGAACTTTTCGGCATATTTCCGAAATGCACCTTTCGGACTCTGACTGCTAAACGGTCGAACGAAATACACCGTTCGTACTTGAACTTTTCGGCATATTTCCGAAATGCACCTTTCGGACTCTGACTGCTAAACGGTCGAACGAAATACACCGTTCGTACTTGAACTTTTCGGCATATTTCCGAAATGCACCTTTCGGACTCTGACTGCTAAACGGTCGAACGAAATACACCGTTCGTACTTGAACTTTTCGGCATATTTCCGAAATGCACCTTTCGGACTCTGACTGCTAAACGGTCGAACGAAATACACCGTTCGTACTTGAACTTTTCGGCATATTTCCGAAATGCACCTTTCGGACTCTGACTGCTAAACGGTCGAACGAAATACACCGTTCGTACTTGAACTTTTCGGCATATTTCCGAAATGCACCTTTCGGACTCTGACTGCTAAACGGTCGAACGAAATACACCGTTCGTACTTGAACTTTTCGGCATATTTCCGAAATGCACCTTTCGGACTCTGACTGCTAAACGGTCGAACGAAATACACCGTTCGTACTTGAACTTTTCGGCATATTTCCGAAATGCACCTTTCGGACTCTGACTGCTAAACGGTCGAACGAAATACACCGTTCGTACTTGAACTTTTCGGCATATTTCCGAAATGCACCTTTCGGACTCTGACTGCTAAACGGTCGAACGAAATACACCGTTCGTACTTGAACTTTTCGGCATATTTCCGAAATGCACCTTTCGGACTCTGACTGCTAAACGGTCGAACGAAATACACCGTTCGTACTTGAACTTTTCGGCATATTTCCGAAATGCACCTTTCGGACTCTGACTGCTAAACGGTCGAACGAAATACACCGTTCGTACTTGAACTTTTCGGCATATTTCCGAAATGCACCTTTCGGACTCTGACTGCTAAACGGTCGAACGAAATACACCGTTCGTACTTGAACTTTTCGGCATATTTCCGAAATGCACCTTTCGGACTCTGACTGCTAAACGGTCGAACGAAATACACCGTTCGTACTTGAACTTTTCGGCATATTTCCGAAATGCACCTTTCGGACTCTGACTGCTAAACGGTCGAACGAAATACACCGTTCGTACTTGAACTTTTCGGCATATTTCCGAAATGCACCTTTCGGACTCTGACTGCTAAACGGTCGAACGAAATACACCGTTCGTACTTGAACTTTTCGGCATATTTCCGAAATGCACCTTTCGGACTCTGACTGCTAAACGGTCGAACGAAATACACCGTTCGTACTTGAACTTTTCGGCATATTTCCGAAATGCACCTTTCGGACTCTGACTGCTAAACGGTCGAACGAAATACACCGTTCGTACTTGAACTTTTCGGCATATTTCCGAAATGCACCTTTCGGACTCTGACTGCTAAACGGTCGAACGAAATACACCGTTCGTACTTGAACTTTTCGGCATATTTCCGAAATGCACCTTTCGGACTCTGACTGCTAAACGGTCGAACGAAATACACCGTTCGTACTTGAACTTTTCGGCATATTTCCGAAATGCACCTTTCGGACTCTGACTGCTAAACGGTCGAACGAAATACACCGTTCGTACTTGAACTTTTCGGCATATTTCCGAAATGCACCTTTCGGACTCTGACTGCTAAACGGTCGAACGAAATACACCGTTCGTACTTGAACTTTTCGGCATATTTCCGAAATGCACCTTTCGGACTCTGACTGCTAAACGGTCGAACGAAATACACCGTTCGTACTTGAACTTTTCGGCATATTTCCGAAATGCACCTTTCGGACTCTGACTGCTAAACGGTCGAACGAAATACACCGTTCGTACTTGAACTTTTCGGCATATTTCCGAAATGCACCTTTCGGACTCTGACTGCTAAACGGTCGAACGAAATACACCGTTCGTACTTGAACTTTTCGGCATATTTCCGAAATGCACCTTTCGGACTCTGACTGCTAAACGGTCGAACGAAATACACCGTTCGTACTTGAACTTTTCGGCATATTTCCGAAATGCACCTTTCGGACTCTGACTGCTAAACGGTCGAACGAAATACACCGTTCGTACTTGAACTTTTCGGCATATTTCCGAAATGCACCTTTCGGACTCTGACTGCTAAACGGTCGAACGAAATACACCGTTCGTACTTGAACTTTTCGGCATATTTCCGAAATGCACCTTTCGGACTCTGACTGCTAAACGGTCGAACGAAATACACCGTTCGTACTTGAACTTTTCGGCATATTTCCGAAATGCACCTTTCGGACTCTGACTGCTAAACGGTCGAACGAAATACACCGTTCGTACTTGAACTTTTCGGCATATTTCCGAAATGCACCTTTCGGACTCTGACTGCTAAACGGTCGAACGAAATACACCGTTCGTACTTGAACTTTTCGGCATATTTCCGAAATGCACCTTTCGGACTCTGACTGCTAAACGGTCGAACGAAATACACCGTTCGTACTTGAACTTTTCGGCATATTTCCGAAATGCACCTTTCGGACTCTGACTGCTAAACGGTCGAACGAAATACACCGTTCGTACTTGAACTTTTCGGCATATTTCCGAAATGCACCTTTCGGACTCTGACTGCTAAACGGTCGAACGAAATACACCGTTCGTACTTGAACTTTTCGGCATATTTCCGAAATGCACCTTTCGGACTCTGACTGCTAAACGGTCGAACGAAATACACCGTTCGTACTTGAACTTTTCGGCATATTTCCGAAATGCACCTTTCGGACTCTGACTGCTAAACGGTCGAACGAAATACACCGTTCGTACTTGAACTTTTCGGCATATTTCCGAAATGCACCTTTCGGACTCTGACTGCTAAACGGTCGAACGAAATACACCGTTCGTACTTGAACTTTTCGGCATATTTCCGAAATGCACCTTTCGGACTCTGACTGCTAAACGGTCGAACGAAATACACCGTTCGTACTTGAACTTTTCGGCATATTTCCGAAATGCACCTTTCGGACTCTGACTGCTAAACGGTCGAACGAAATACACCGTTCGTACTTGAACTTTTCGGCATATTTCCGAAATGCACCTTTCGGACTCTGACTGCTAAACGGTCGAACGAAATACACCGTTCGTACTTGAACTTTTCGGCATATTTCCGAAATGCACCTTTCGGACTCTGACTGCTAAACGGTCGAACGAAATACACCGTTCGTACTTGAACTTTTCGGCATATTTCCGAAATGCACCTTTCGGACTCTGACTGCTAAACGGTCGAACGAAATACACCGTTCGTACTTGAACTTTTCGGCATATTTCCGAAATGCACCTTTCGGACTCTGACTGCTAAACGGTCGAACGAAATACACCGTTCGTACTTGAACTTTTCGGCATATTTCCGAAATGCACCTTTCGGACTCTGACTGCTAAACGGTCGAACGAAATACACCGTTCGTACTTGAACTTTTCGGCATATTTCCGAAATGCACCTTTCGGACTCTGACTGCTAAACGGTCGAACGAAATACACCGTTCGTACTTGAACTTTTCGGCATATTTCCGAAATGCACCTTTCGGACTCTGACTGCTAAACGGTCGAACGAAATACACCGTTCGTACTTGAACTTTTCGGCATATTTCCGAAATGCACCTTTCGGACTCTGACTGCTAAACGGTCGAACGAAATACACCGTTCGTACTTGAACTTTTCGGCATATTTCCGAAATGCACCTTTCGGACTCTGACTGCTAAACGGTCGAACGAAATACACCGTTCGTACTTGAACTTTTCGGCATATTTCCGAAATGCACCTTTCGGACTCTGACTGCTAAACGGTCGAACGAAATACACCGTTCGTACTTGAACTTTTCGGCATATTTCCGAAATGCACCTTTCGGACTCTGACTGCTAAACGGTCGAACGAAATACACCGTTCGTACTTGAACTTTTCGGCATATTTCCGAAATGCACCTTTCGGACTCTGACTGCTAAACGGTCGAACGAAATACACCGTTCGTACTTGAACTTTTCGGCATATTTCCGAAATGCACCTTTCGGACTCTGACTGCTAAACGGTCGAACGAAATACACCGTTCGTACTTGAACTTTTCGGCATATTTCCGAAATGCACCTTTCGGACTCTGACTGCTAAACGGTCGAACGAAATACACCGTTCGTACTTGAACTTTTCGGCATATTTCCGAAATGCACCTTTCGGACTCTGACTGCTAAACGGTCGAACGAAATACACCGTTCGTACTTGAACTTTTCGGCATATTTCCGAAATGCACCTTTCGGACTCTGACTGCTAAACGGTCGAACGAAATACACCGTTCGTACTTGAACTTTTCGGCATATTTCCGAAATGCACCTTTCGGACTCTGACTGCTAAACGGTCGAACGAAATACACCGTTCGTACTTGAACTTTTCGGCATATTTCCGAAATGCACCTTTCGGACTCTGACTGCTAAACGGTCGAACGAAATACACCGTTCGTACTTGAACTTTTCGGCATATTTCCGAAATGCACCTTTCGGACTCTGACTGCTAAACGGTCGAACGAAATACACCGTTCGTACTTGAACTTTTCGGCATATTTCCGAAATGCACCTTTCGGACTCTGACTGCTAAACGGTCGAACGAAATACACCGTTCGTACTTGAACTTTTCGGCATATTTCCGAAATGCACCTTTCGGACTCTGACTGCTAAACGGTCGAACGAAATACACCGTTCGTACTTGAACTTTTCGGCATATTTCCGAAATGCACCTTTCGGACTCTGACTGCTAAACGGTCGAACGAAATACACCGTTCGTACTTGAACTTTTCGGCATATTTCCGAAATGCACCTTTCGGACTCTGACTGCTAAACGGTCGAACGAAATACACCGTTCGTACTTGAACTTTTCGGCATATTTCCGAAATGCACCTTTCGGACTCTGACTGCTAAACGGTCGAACGAAATACACCGTTCGTACTTGAACTTTTCGGCATATTTCCGAAATGCACCTTTCGGACTCTGACTGCTAAACGGTCGAACGAAATACACCGTTCGTACTTGAACTTTTCGGCATATTTCCGAAATGCACCTTTCGGACTCTGACTGCTAAACGGTCGAACGAAATACACCGTTCGTACTTGAACTTTTCGGCATATTTCCGAAATGCACCTTTCGGACTCTGACTGCTAAACGGTCGAACGAAATACACCGTTCGTACTTGAACTTTTCGGCATATTTCCGAAATGCACCTTTCGGACTCTGACTGCTAAACGGTCGAACGAAATACACCGTTCGTACTTGAACTTTTCGGCATATTTCCGAAATGCACCTTTCGGACTCTGACTGCTAAACGGTCGAACGAAATACACCGTTCGTACTTGAACTTTTCGGCATATTTCCGAAATGCACCTTTCGGACTCTGACTGCTAAACGGTCGAACGAAATACACCGTTCGTACTTGAACTTTTCGGCATATTTCCGAAATGCACCTTTCGGACTCTGACTGCTAAACGGTCGAACGAAATACACCGTTCGTACTTGAACTTTTCGGCATATTTCCGAAATGCACCTTTCGGACTCTGACTGCTAAACGGTCGAACGAAATACACCGTTCGTACTTGAACTTTTCGGCATATTTCCGAAATGCACCTTTCGGACTCTGACTGCTAAACGGTCGAACGAAATACACCGTTCGTACTTGAACTTTTCGGCATATTTCCGAAATGCACCTTTCGGACTCTGACTGCTAAACGGTCGAACGAAATACACCGTTCGTACTTGAACTTTTCGGCATATTTCCGAAATGCACCTTTCGGACTCTGACTGCTAAACGGTCGAACGAAATACACCGTTCGTACTTGAACTTTTCGGCATATTTCCGAAATGCACCTTTCGGACTCTGACTGCTAAACGGTCGAACGAAATACACCGTTCGTACTTGAACTTTTCGGCATATTTCCGAAATGCACCTTTCGGACTCTGACTGCTAAACGGTCGAACGAAATACACCGTTCGTACTTGAACTTTTCGGCATATTTCCGAAATGCACCTTTCGGACTCTGACTGCTAAACGGTCGAACGAAATACACCGTTCGTACTTGAACTTTTCGGCATATTTCCGAAATGCACCTTTCGGACTCTGACTGCTAAACGGTCGAACGAAATACACCGTTCGTACTTGAACTTTTCGGCATATTTCCGAAATGCACCTTTCGGACTCTGACTGCTAAACGGTCGAACGAAATACACCGTTCGTACTTGAACTTTTCGGCATATTTCCGAAATGCACCTTTCGGACTCTGACTGCTAAACGGTCGAACGAAATACACCGTTCGTACTTGAACTTTTCGGCATATTTCCGAAATGCACCTTTCGGACTCTGACTGCTAAACGGTCGAACGAAATACACCGTTCGTACTTGAACTTTTCGGCATATTTCCGAAATGCACCTTTCGGACTCTGACTGCTAAACGGTCGAACGAAATACACCGTTCGTACTTGAACTTTTCGGCATATTTCCGAAATGCACCTTTCGGACTCTGACTGCTAAACGGTCGAACGAAATACACCGTTCGTACTTGAACTTTTCGGCATATTTCCGAAATGCACCTTTCGGACTCTGACTGCTAAACGGTCGAACGAAATACACCGTTCGTACTTGAACTTTTCGGCATATTTCCGAAATGCACCTTTCGGACTCTGACTGCTAAACGGTCGAACGAAATACACCGTTCGTACTTGAACTTTTCGGCATATTTCCGAAATGCACCTTTCGGACTCTGACTGCTAAACGGTCGAACGAAATACACCGTTCGTACTTGAACTTTTCGGCATATTTCCGAAATGCACCTTTCGGACTCTGACTGCTAAACGGTCGAACGAAATACACCGTTCGTACTTGAACTTTTCGGCATATTTCCGAAATGCACCTTTCGGACTCTGACTGCTAAACGGTCGAACGAAATACACCGTTCGTACTTGAACTTTTCGGCATATTTCCGAAATGCACCTTTCGGACTCTGACTGCTAAACGGTCGAACGAAATACACCGTTCGTACTTGAACTTTTCGGCATATTTCCGAAATGCACCTTTCGGACTCTGACTGCTAAACGGTCGAACGAAATACACCGTTCGTACTTGAACTTTTCGGCATATTTCCGAAATGCACCTTTCGGACTCTGACTGCTAAACGGTCGAACGAAATACACCGTTCGTACTTGAACTTTTCGGCATATTTCCGAAATGCACCTTTCGGACTCTGACTGCTAAACGGTCGAACGAAATACACCGTTCGTACTTGAACTTTTCGGCATATTTCCGAAATGCACCTTTCGGACTCTGACTGCTAAACGGTCGAACGAAATACACCGTTCGTACTTGAACTTTTCGGCATATTTCCGAAATGCACCTTTCGGACTCTGACTGCTAAACGGTCGAACGAAATACACCGTTCGTACTTGAACTTTTCGGCATATTTCCGAAATGCACCTTTCGGACTCTGACTATCGAACTGTCGCCCGAAATACACCGTTCGGACTTGAACTTTTCGGCATATTTCCGAAATGCACCTTTCGGACTCTGACTGCTAAACGGTCGAACGAAATACACCGTTCGTACTTGAACTTTTCGGCATATTTCCGAAATGCACCTTTCGGACTCTGACTGCTAAACGGTCGAACGAAATACACCGTTCGTACTTGAACTTTTCGGCATATTTCCGAAATGCACCTTTCGGACTCTGACTGCTAAACGGTCGAACGAAATACACCGTTCGTACTTGAACTTTTCGGCATATTTCCGAAATGCACCTTTCGGACTCTGACTGCTAAACGGTCGAACGAAATACACCGTTCGTACTTGAACTTTTCGGCATATTTCCGAAATGCACCTTTCGGACTCTGACTGCTAAACGGTCGAACGAAATACACCGTTCGTACTTGAACTTTTCGGCATATTTCCGAAATGCACCTTTCGGACTCTGACTGCTAAACGGTCGAACGAAATACACCGTTCGTACTTGAACTTTTCGGCATATTTCCGAAATGCACCTTTCGGACTCTGACTGCTAAACGGTCGAACGAAATACACCGTTCGTACTTGAACTTTTCGGCATATTTCCGAAATGCACCTTTCGGACTCTGACTGCTAAACGGTCGAACGAAATACACCGTTCGTACTTGAACTTTTCGGCATATTTCCGAAATGCACCTTTCGGACTCTGACTGCTAAACGGTCGAACGAAATACACCGTTCGTACTTGAACTTTTCGGCATATTTCCGAAATGCACCTTTCGGACTCTGACTGCTAAACGGTCGAACGAAATACACCGTTCGTACTTGAACTTTTCGGCATATTTCCGAAATGCACCTTTCGGACTCTGACTGCTAAACGGTCGAACGAAATACACCGTTCGTACTTGAACTTTTCGGCATATTTCCGAAATGCACCTTTCGGACTCTGACTGCTAAACGGTCGAACGAAATACACCGTTCGTACTTGAACTTTTCGGCATATTTCCGAAATGCACCTTTCGGACTCTGACTGCTAAACGGTCGAACGAAATACACCGTTCGTACTTGAACTTTTCGGCATATTTCCGAAATGCACCTTTCGGACTCTGACTGCTAAACGGTCGAACGAAATACACCGTTCGTACTTGAACTTTTCGGCATATTTCCGAAATGCACCTTTCGGACTCTGACTGCTAAACGGTCGAACGAAATACACCGTTCGTACTTGAACTTTTCGGCATATTTCCGAAATGCACCTTTCGGACTCTAACTATCTAAACTGTCGCCCGAAATACACCGTTCGTACTTGAACTTTTCGGCATATTTCCGAAATGCACCTTTCGGACTCTGACTGCTAAACGGTCGAACGAAATACACCGTTCGTACTTGAACTTTTCGGCATATTTCCGAAATGCACCTTTCGGACTCTGACTGCTAAACGGTCGAACGAAATACACCGTTCGTACTTGAACTTTTCGGCATATTTCCGAAATGCACCTTTCGGACTCTGACTGCTAAACGGTCGAACGAAATACACCGTTCGTACTTGAACTTTTCGGCATATTTCCGAAATGCACCTTTCGGACTCTGACTGCTAAACGGTCGAACGAAATACACCGTTCGTACTTGAACTTTTCGGCATATTTCCGAAATGCACCTTTCGGACTCTGACTGCTAAACGGTCGAACGAAATACACCGTTCGTACTTGAACTTTTCGGCATATTTCCGAAATGCACCTTTCGGACTCTGACTGCTAAACGGTCGAACGAAATACACCGTTCGTACTTGAACTTTTCGGCATATTTCCGAAATGCACCTTTCGGACTCTGACTGCTAAACGGTCGAACGAAATACACCGTTCGTACTTGAACTTTTCGGCATATTTCCGAAATGCACCTTTCGGACTCTGACTGCTAAACGGTCGAACGAAATACACCGTTCGTACTTGAACTTTTCGGCATATTTCCGAAATGCACCTTTCGGACTCTGACTGCTAAACGGTCGAACGAAATACACCGTTCGTACTTGAACTTTTCGGCATATTTCCGAAATGCACCTTTCGGACTCTGACTGCTAAACGGTCGAACGAAATACACCGTTCGTACTTGAACTTTTCGGCATATTTCCGAAATGCACCTTTCGGACTCTGACTGCTGAACGGTCGAACGAAATACACCGTTCGTACTTGAACTTTTCGGCATATTTCCGAAATGCACCTTTCGGACTCTGACTGCTAAACGGTCGAACGAAATACACCGTTCGTACTTGAACTTTTCGGCATATTTCCGAAATGCACCTTTCGGACTCTGACTGCTAAACGGTCGAACGAAATACACCGTTCGTACTTGAACTTTTCGGCATATTTCCGAAATGCACCTTTCGGACTCTGACTGCTAAACGGTCGAACGAAATACACCGTTCGTACTTGAACTTTTCGGCATATTTCCGAAATGCACCTTTCGGACTCTGACTATCGAACTGTCGAACGAAATACACCGTTCGTACTTGAACTTTTCGGCATATTTCCGAAATGCACCTTTCGGACTCTGACTGCTAAACGGTCGAACGAAATACACCGTTCGTACTTGAACTTTTCGGCATATTTCCGAAATGCACCTTTCGGACTCTGACTGCTAAACGGTCGAACGAAATACACCGTTCGTACTTGAACTTTTCGGCATATTTCCGAAATGCACCTTTCGGACTCTGACTGCTAAACGGTCGAACGAAATACACCGTTCGTACTTGAACTTTTCGGCATATTTCCGAAATGCACCTTTCGGACTCTGACTGCTAAACGGTCGAACGAAATACACCGTTCGTACTTGAACTTTTCGGCATATTTCCGAAATGCACCTTTCGGACTCTGACTGCTAAACGGTCGAACGAAATACACCGTTCGTACTTGAACTTTTCGGCATATTTCCGAAATGCACCTTTCGGACTCTGACTGCTAAACGGTCGAACGAAATACACCGTTCGTACTTGAACTTTTCGGCATATTTCCGAAATGCACCTTTCGGACTCTGACTGCTAAACGGTCGAACGAAATACACCGTTCGTACTTGAACTTTTCGGCATATTTCCGAAATGCACCTTTCGGACTCTAACTATCGAACTGTCGCCCGAAATACACCGTTCGGACTTGAACTTTTCGGCATATTTCCGAAATGCACCTTTCGGACTCTGACTGCTAAACGGTCGAACGAAATACACCGTTCGTACTTGAACTTTTCGGCATATTTCCGAAATGCACCTTTCGGACTCTGACTGCTAAACGGTCGAACGAAATACACCGTTCGTACTTGAACTTTTCGGCATATTTCCGAAATGCACCTTTCGGACTCTGACTGCTAAACGGTCGAACGAAATACACCGTTCGTACTTGAACTTTTCGGCATATTTCCGAAACGCACCTTTCGGACTCTAACTATCGAACTGTCGAACGAAATACACCGTTCGTACTTGAACTTTTCGGCATATTTCCGAAATGCACCTTTCGGACTCTGACTGCTAAACGGTCGAACGAAATACACCGTTCGTACTTGAACTTTTCGGCATATTTCCGAAATGCACCTTTCGGACTCTGACTGCTAAACGGTCGAACGAAATACACCGTTCGTACTTGAACTTTTCGGCATATTTCCGAAATGCACCTTTCGGACTCTGACTGCTAAACGGTCGAACGAAATACACCGTTCGTACTTGAACTTTTCGGCATATTTCCGAAATGCACCTTTCGGACTCTGACTAAAGAACGGTCGAACGAAATACACCGTTCGTACTTGAACTTTTCGGCATATTTCCGAAATGCACCTTTCGGACTCTGACTGCTAAACGGTCGAACGAAATACACCGTTCGTACTTGAACTTTTCGGCATATTTCCGAAACGGACCTTTCGGACTCTAACTATCGAACTGTCGCCCGAAATACACCGTTCGGACTTGAACTTTTCGGCATATTTCCGAAATGCACCTTTCGGACTCTGACTGCTAAACGGTCGAACGAAATACACCGTTCGTACTTGAACTTTTCGGCATATTTCCGAAATGCACCTTTCGGACTCTGACTGCTAAACGGTCGAACGAAATACACCGTTCGTACTTGAACTTTTCGGCATATTTCCGAAATGCACCTTTCGGACTCTGACTGCTAAACGGTCGAACGAAATACACCGTTCGTACTTGAACTTTTCGGCATATTTCCGAAATGCACCTTTCGGACTCTGACTGCTAAACGGTCGAACGAAATACACCGTTCGTACTTCTTTTTTTTTTTTTTTTTTTTTTTTTTTTTTTTTTTATGGTTGCATCTCGGGAGAGGCCAATGCCTTTAGCGTGTTCGTAACGCCCCGAGACGATGAAAGATAAGAATTGATTCTTCTCTTGAAATCTCGCAAGTCGTAGGTAATGGGAAAAACGTCTGATGGGAGAGAGTTCCACATCTGACTTGCTCTATACAAAAACGATTTCTTATGGTACTCAGTTCGAGGAGTTGCCAGATGGACGGTGAAACGATGGTACCTATCAGTCTGTCTTGTTTTTCGGTTGACGACGATGTTTTCGGGTATAACCTCCGCAAGAGAGTTAGAACAATCTCCATTGTAATACCGGTAAAATAAACTAAGGTCGGCCACTCTTCGCCGATGGTGAAGCGACTCCAAATGATCAGTGAGCCGATGGTCGTCCACTAATCGAATGGCTCTCCTCTGGATAGAGTCGAGGATCTCGAGAGAGTGTTTTGGGGCCGACCCCCAGACATGAGAACAGTACTCAAGGCCGGGTCGCACCTGGGATTTATACAGCAGGAGAAGCTGGGAAGGTGTAAAGTACCTTTTGCTCTAAACAAATAGCTCAGCTTCCTGGAAGCGGACTCTGCGATTTTAGTAACGTATTCCTCCCAAGTGATTGCCGAGTTAATCGTAACACCCAATAGCCGTAGGTCATCGGCGCCTCTTATGATGTTATTTTCCATCCGGATGGGAGGCACTAAGGATGAAGTCTTCCTGGTGAACGTAATAGACTGCGTTTTCTCGCGTTGAACTCAACCAAATTTGCTCTACCCCACAGTGCAATTTTACTCAGGTCGTTATTGAGCGAATTTATTTGGTCGCATCGTTGTTGGTGGAAAACATTTGCTACAACTGGCTTTTTGTTGGTGATGGAGGCAACGAGGGTGCTGTCGTCAGCAAAACTGAAGATCTTGTTCTCAGTTGAGCTCAGCAAATCGTTTATGTGGATAAGGAAGAGCGTCGGAGACAGTACTGATCCCTGAGGAACACCGGCGTTAACCGGATACTTCGCCGAACACACCCCATCCACCACGACGCGCAGAGATCTGCCAACAAGAAAATTCTCTATCCAGGAGCAAAGATGTCCGAAGGAAATGAGCTTTTTCAACAGCGCATCGTGCCAGACGCGATCGAATGCTTTCGAGATATCCAGAGCAACCGCTCTAGATTCCCGTGGTTCTCCATTGTAGTCGTCCACAAGTGCGTCAAATAACCGAGCATATCACCAGTCGATCTTCGACTTCTAAAGCCATACTGTTGATCGTTGATGAGTCCGTTGGTTTCCAAATACTTGACCAATTCGATGTTGATTGTTTTTCCATTACTTTGGAGATGATCGATAAGAGTGCAATGGGACGATAGTTCTCAGGCGAGTTCTTCTTGCCTTTTTAGGAACAGGCTGGATTCTGGCCGTCTTCCAGCAAGTAGGAAAGATTTTCTGTTGGTAAGAGATCTTAAACAAACGACTAAGAACCGGACTCAATTCGGGAGAACACATTTTCAAGACAATCGTTGGTATTCCGTCTGGTCCCGCCGCCTTCTTAGTATCGAGGCTTCTCAGGATGCGTCTCACTGTTTTAGGATGAAATTTCACCTCAGACATATTTGCCTGTACCCTTGGTATTGTGGGTGGTTTGGTAGTCATTGGATATAAGGTTGAGTTCCTTGCGAACATTTTCGCAAACAGCTCAGCCTTTTCGATAGCGGATGTTGCTACAGTTCCGTCATCCTCAACAACGGCGGAAACGATGAGTGAGAAAAATTGTTGCTCACAGTCCTTGCCAATGACCAAAAGGGGCGGGAACCACTCGGGCATTCGAGGAGTTTGCTGGTTACTCGCTCGTTGAACTTAGATTTTGCCAATGCAATGGTTCGAGTGCACGCATTCCTTGAGTCAATATAAGACTTCTTATTCGGTTCAGACGGACTTGACCGCCACTGTCTGAATTGTCGGTTCTTGATCGCGACTGCAGCCTCACAATCCTTGGTAAACCATGGATTTTTAATGTGCGAACGTTTGAAGGAGCAGGGAATGTAAGATTCCATTCCAGATATTATTACTTCCGTTACTGCTTCTGCACAGTTATCGACATTGTTGTCCTTAAAACAAACATCGGACCAAGGGAATGTTGCATAAAAGTCGCGAAGGTCATCCCAATTAGTGCGATGAAAGTGCCACACCTTTCTTGCCTGAGTATCTGATTTAGCAGCATCATTAGTGCTCAAACATCTGACTGATATGAGGGCATGGTCCGAGTTGCCTAATGGAGCTAGCACTTCATATTTGTGTTCATCAGGCTGTGATGTTAGAAAAAGGTCTACGGTATTTGCGAAATGCCCGAGTTGGTCCGGGATGCGAGTTGGATGTTCAATCAATTGTTTTAAGTCACAACTAATAGTGAACGTTTCCGCCAGTCGTCCAGCCTCATCTGTCCTGTTCGAGAATTCTAACCAAGATGAATTGTGGACATTGAAATCACCCAAAATCCCAATTTCTGCTGACGGATAGTTGGTTTGAATCCAATCAACTTTGTCGGCCAAATACTGGAAGAATGCCGCAGGTTGATTGTCACTTGGAGAACGGTAGATGCCACATATGAATTTGATGTTTCTTTGGATGTACGTTTTAAACCATATGACGTCAAATGTGTCATGTTCCAAGTCTTCCTCCCTTTGGCAAGAAATGTCTGAACGGATAAATGCACATACGCCGCCCTTGAAGCGAAATCGTTCGTGTAGCTCGTAGCCTGGATACCGAAGGTAGGTGTGATCGGTGGAGGGAGCGATTTGCGTTTCACTAAGGACTAGCATATGCGGTCTCGTGTCGTGTAAGTGCTGATGCACGCAGTCGACATTAGGTTATTATGGCCTAGGCCGCGAATATTGCTAAAGTCAATGGTGAAATTTTTGACTCTGCGAGCAGTTGTTCGCTTTGTTGTTGTTTGGCGGCCTTGATCAGGACGTTATCGTATGCATGTTGTGTCCCGTTCGATAGTCTCCCGGAAATCCGATTGGGAGATCGTTTTACTTCCGGAATATTTTACCGAAAAGGGCGACATCATGGCTCTTTGTTATATTTTGTTGTGTTGACCCGGCAACATCTGCCAGATTCCGAAACGTACTCAAAGAGAACTTCACGGAACCTATAGCAGATGCGGTGGTACCTCCCGGGGCGAGCTATCTCCAGCTCTACCACCTACTAACTTGAACTTTTCGGCATATTTCCGAAACGGACCTTTCGGGCTCTAACTATCGAACTGTCGCCTGAAATTCACCGTTCGGACTTGAACTTTTCGGCATATTTCCGAAATGCACCTTTCGGGTTCTGACTGCTAAACGGTCGAACGAAATACACCGTTCGTACTTGAACTTTTCGGCATATTTCCGAAATGCACCTTTCGGACTCTGACTGCTAAACGGTCGAACGAAATACACCGTTCGTACTTGAACTTTTCGGCATATTTCCGAAATGCACCTTTCGGACTCTAACTATCGAACTGTCGAACGAAATACACCGTTTAGACTTGAACTTTTCGGCATATTTCCGAAATGCACCTTTCGGACTCTGACTGCTAAACGGTCGAACGAAATACACCGTTCGGACTTGAACTTTTCGGCATATTTCCTGCACCTTTCGGACTCTATCGAACGGTCGAACGAAATACACCGTTCGTACTTGAACTTTTCGGCATATTTCCGAAATGCACCTTTCGGACTCTGACTGCTAAACGGTCGAACGAAATACACCGTTCGGACTTGAACTTTTCGGCATATTTCCGAAATGCACCTTTCGGACTCTGACTGCTAAACGGTCGAACGAAATACACCGTTCGTACTTGAACTTTTCGGCATATTTCCGAAATGCACCTTTCGGACTCTAACTATCGAACTGTCGCCCGAAATACACCGTTCGTACTTGAACTTTTCGGCATATTTCCGAAATGCACCTTTCGGACTCTGACTATCTAAACTGTCGAACGAAATACACCGTTCGTACTTGAACTTTTCGGCATATTTCCGAAACGCACCTTTCGGACTCTAACTATCGAACTGTCGCCCGAAATACACCGTTCGGACTTGAACTTTTCGGCATATTTCCGAAATGGACCTTTCGGACTCTAACTATCGAACTGTCGCCCGAAATACACCGTTCGGACTTGAACTTTTCGGCATATTTCCGAAATGCACCTTTCGGACTCTGACTGCTAAACGGTCGAACGAAATACACCGTTCGTACTTGAACTTTTCGGCATATTTCCGAAATGCACCTTTCGGACTCTGACTATCGAACTGTCGAACGAAATACACCGTTCGTACTTGAACTTTTCGGCATATTTCCGAAATGCACCTTTCGGACTCTGACTGCTAAACGGTCGAACGAAATACACCGTTCGTACTTGAACTTTTCGGCATATTTCCGAAACGGACCTTTCGGACTCTAACTATCGAACTGTCGCCCGAAATACACCGTTCGTACTTGAACTTTTCGGCATATTTCCGAAATGCACCTTTCGGACTCTGACTGCTAAACGGTCGAACGAAATACACCGTTCGTACTTGAACTTTTCGGCATATTTCCGAAATGCACCTTTCGGACTCTGACTGCTAAACGGTCGAACGAAATACACCGTTCGTACTTGAACTTTTCGGCATATTTCCGAAATGCACCTTTCGGACTCTAACTATCGAACTGTCGCCCGAAATACACCGTTCGAACTTGAACTTTTCGGCATATTTCCGAAATGCACCTTTCGGACTCTGACTGCTAAACGGTCGAACGAAATACACCGTTCGTACTTGAACTTTTCGGCATATTTCCGAAATGCACCTTTCGGACTCTGACTGCTAAACGGTCGAACGAAATACACCGTTCGTACTTGAACTTTTCGGCATATTTCCGAAATGCACCTTTCGGACTCTGACTATCGAACTGTCGAACGAAATACACCGTTCGGACTTGAACTTTTCGGCATATTTCCGAAATGCACCTTTCGGACTCTGACTGCTAAACGGTCGAACGAAATACACCGTTCGTACTTGAACTTTTCGGCATATTTCCGAAATGCACCTTTCGGACTCTAACTATCGAACTGTCGCCCGAAATACACCGTTCGGACTTGAACTTTTCGGCATATTTCCGAAATGCACCTTTCGGACTCTGACTGCTAAACGGTCGAACGAAATACACCGTTCGTACTTGAACTTTTCGGCATATTTCCGAAATGCACCTTTCGGACTCTGACTGCTAAACGGTCGAACGAAATACACCGTTCGTACTTGAACTTTTCGGCATATTTCCGAAATGCACCTTTCGGACTCTGACTGCTAAACGGTCGAACGAAATACACCGTTCGTACTTGAACTTTTCGGCATATTTCCGAAATGCACCTTTCGGACTCTGACTGCTAAACGGTCGAACGAAATACACCGTTCGTACTTGAACTTTTCGGCATATTTCCGAAATGCACCTTTCGGACTCTGACTGCTAAACGGTCGAACGAAATACACCGTTCGTACTTGAACTTTTCGGCATATTTCCGAAATGCACCTTTCGGACTCTGACTGCTAAACGGTCGAACGAAATACACCGTTCGTACTTGAACTTTTCGGCATATTTCCGAAATGCACCTTTCGGACTCTGACTGCTAAACGGTCGAACGAAATACACCGTTCGTACTTGAACTTTTCGGCATATTTCCGAAATGCACCTTTCGGACTCTGACTATCGAACGGTCGAACGAAATACACCGTTCGTACTTGAACTTTTCGGCATATTTCCGAAATGCACCTTTCGGACTCTGACTGCTAAACGGTCGAACGAAATACACCGTTCGTACTTGAACTTTTCGGCATATTTCCGAAATGCACCTTTCGGACTCTGACTGCTAAACGGTCGAACGAAATACACCGTTCGTACTTGAACTTTTCGGCATATTTCCGAAATGCACCTTTCGGACTCTGACTGCTAAACGGTCGAACGAAATACACCGTTCGTACTTGAACTTTTCGGCATATTTCCGAAATGCACCTTTCGGACTCTGACTGCTAAACGGTCGAACGAAATACACCGTTCGTACTTGAACTTTTCGGCATATTTCCGAAATGCACCTTTCGGACTCTGACTGCTAAACGGTCGAACGAAATACACCGTTCGTACTTGAACTTTTCGGCATATTTCCGAAATGCACCTTTCGGACTCTGACTATCGAACTGTCGCCCGAAATACACCGTTCGTACTTGAACTTTTCGGCATATTTCCGAAATGCACCTTTCGGACTCTGACTGCTAAACGGTCGAACGAAATACACCGTTCGTACTTGAACTTTTCGGCATATTTCCGAAATGCACCTTTCGGACTCTGACTGCTAAACGGTCGAACGAAATACACCGTTCGTACTTGAACTTTTCGGCATATTTCCGAAATGCACCTTTCGGACTCTGACTGCTAAACGGTCGAACGAAATACACCGTTCGTACTTGAACTTTTCGGCATATTTCCGAAATGCACCTTTCGGACTCTAACTATCGAACTGTCGCCCGAAATACACCGTTCGGACTTGAACTTTTCGGCATATTTCCGAAATGCACCTTTCGGACTCTGACTATCGAACGGTCGAACGAAATACACCGTTCGTACTTGAACTTTTCGGCATATTTCCGAAATGCACCTTTCGGACTCTGACTGCTAAACGGTCGAACGAAATACACCGTTCGTACTTGAACTTTTCGGCATATTTCCGAAATGCACCTTTCGGACTCTGACTGCTAAACGGTCGAACGAAATACACCGTTCGTACTTGAACTTTTCGGCATATTTCCGAAATGCACCTTTCGGACTCTGACTGCTAAACGGTCGAACGAAATACACCGTTCGTACTTGAACTTTTCGGCATATTTCCGAAATGCACCTTTCGGACTCTGACTGCTAAACGGTCGAACGAAATACACCGTTCGTACTTGAACTTTTCGGCATATTTCCGAAATGCACCTTTCGGACTCTGACTGCTAAACGGTCGAACGAAATACACCGTTCGTACTTGAACTTTTCGGCATATTTCCGAAATGCACCTTTCGGACTCTGACTGCTAAACGGTCGAACGAAATACACCGTTCGTACTTGAACTTTTCGGCATATTTCCGAAATGCACCTTTCGGACTCTGACTATCTAAACGGTCGAACGAAATACACCGTTCGTACTTGAACTTTTCGGCATATTTCCGAAATGCACCTTTCGGACTCTGACTGCTAAACGGTCGAACGAAATACACCGTTCGTACTTGAACTTTTCGGCATATTTCCGAAATGCACCTTTCGGACTCTGACTGCTAAACGGTCGAACGAAATACACCGTTCGTACTTGAACTTTTCGGCATATTTCCGAAATGCACCTTTCGGACTCTGACTGCTAAACGGTCGAACGAAATACACCGTTCGTACTTGAACTTTTCGGCATATTTCCGAAATGCACCTTTCGGACTCTGACTGCTAAACGGTCGAACGAAATACACCGTTCGTACTTGAACTTTTCGGCATATTTCCGAAATGCACCTTTCGGACTCTGACTATCTAAACTGTCGAACGAAATACACCGTTCGTACTTGAACTTTTCGGCATATTTCCGAAATGCACCTTTCGGACTCTGACTGCTAAACGGTCGAACGAAATACACCGTTCGTACTTGAACTTTTCGGCATATTTCCGAAATGCACCTTTCGGACTCTGACTGCTAAACGGTCGAACGAAATACACCGTTCGTACTTGAACTTTTCGGCATATTTCCGAAACGCACCTTTCGGACTCTGACTATCGAACGGTCGCCCGAAATACACCGTTCGTACTTGAACTTTTCGGCATATTTCCGAAATGCACCTTTCGGACTCTGACTGCTAAACGGTCGAACGAAATACACCGTTCGTACTTGAACTTTTCGGCATATTTCCGAAATGCACCTTTCGGACTCTGACTGCTAAACGGTCGAACGAAATACACCGTTCGTACTTGAACTTTTCGGCATATTTCCGAAATGCACCTTTCGGACTCTGACTGCTAAACGGTCGAACGAAATACACCGTTCGTACTTGAACTTTTCGGCATATTTCCGAAATGCACCTTTCGGACTCTGACTGCTAAACGGTCGAACGAAATACACCGTTCGTACTTGAACTTTTCGGCATATTTCCGAAATGCACCTTTCGGACTCTGACTGCTAAACGGTCGAACGAAATACACCGTTCGTACTTGAACTTTTCGGCATATTTCCGAAATGCACCTTTCGGACTCTGACTGCTAAACGGTCGAACGAAATACACCGTTCGTACTTGAACTTTTCGGCATATTTCCGAAATGCACCTTTCGGACTCTGACTGCTAAACGGTCGAACGAAATACACCGTTCGTACTTGAACTTTTCGGCATATTTCCGAAATGCACCTTTCGGACTCTGACTGCTAAACGGTCGAACGAAATACACCGTTCGTACTTGAACTTTTCGGCATATTTCCGAAATGCACCTTTCGGACTCTGACTGCTAAACTGTCGAACGAAATACACCGTTCGTACTTGAACTTTTCGGCATATTTCCGAAATGCACCTTTCGGACTCTGACTGCTAAACGGTCGAACGAAATACACCGTTCGTACTTGAACTTTTCGGCATATTTCCGAAATGCACCTTTCGGACTCTGACTGCTAAACGGTCGAACGAAATACACCGTTCGTACTTGAACTTTTCGGCATATTTCCGAAATGCACCTTTCGGACTCTGACTATCGAACGGTCGAACGAAATACACCGTTCGTACTTGAACTTTTCGGCATATTTCCGAAATGCACCTTTCGGACTCTGACTGCTAAACGGTCGAACGAAATACACCGTTCGTACTTGAACTTTTCGGCATATTTCCGAAATGCACCTTTCGGACTCTGACTGCTAAACGGTCGAACGAAATACACCGTTCGTACTTGAACTTTTCGGCATATTTCCGAAATGCACCTTTCGGACTCTGACTGCTAAACGGTCGAACGAAATACACCGTTCGTACTTGAACTTTTCGGCATATTTCCGAAATGCACCTTTCGGACTCTGACTGCTAAACGGTCGAACGAAATACACCGTTCGTACTTGAACTTTTCGGCATATTTCCGAAATGCACCTTTCGGACTCTGACTATCGAACGGTCGAACGAAATACACCGTTCGACTTGAACTTTTCGGCATATTTCCGAAATGCACCTTTCGGACTCTGACTGCTAAACGGTCGAACGAAATACACCGTTCGTACTTGAACTTTTCGGCATATTTCCGAAATGCACCTTTCGGACTCTGACTGCTAAACGGTCGAACGAAATACACCGTTCGTACTTGAACTTTTCGGCATATTTCCGAAATGCACCTTTCGGACTCTGACTGCTAAACGGTCGAACGAAATACACCGTTCGTACTTGAACTTTTCGGCATATTTCCGAAATGCACCTTTCGGACTCTGACTGCTAAACGGTCGAACGAAATACACCGTTCGTACTTGAACTTTTCGGCATATTTCCGAAATGCACCTTTCGGACTCTGACTGCTAAACGGTCGAACGAAATACACCGTTCGTACTTGAACTTTTCGGCATATTTCCGAAATGCACCTTTCGGACTCTGACTGCTAAACGGTCGAACGAAATACACCGTTCGTACTTGAACTTTTCGGCATATTTCCGAAATGCACCTTTCGGACTCTGACTGCTAAACGGTCGAACGAAATACACCGTTCGTACTTGAACTTTTCGGCATATTTCCGAAATGCACCTTTCGGACTCTGACTGCTAAACGGTCGAACGAAATACACCGTTCGTACTTGAACTTTTCGGCATATTTCCGAAATGCACCTTTCGGACTCTGACTATCGAACGGTCGAACGAAATACACCGTTCGTACTTGAACTTTTCGGCATATTTCCGAAATGCACCTTTCGGACTCTGACTGCTAAACGGTCGAACGAAATACACCGTTCGTACTTGAACTTTTCGGCATATTTCCGAAATGCACCTTTCGGACTCTGACTGCTAAACGGTCGAACGAAATACACCGTTCGTACTTGAACTTTTCGGCATATTTCCGAAATGCACCTTTCGGACTCTGACTGCTAAACGGTCGAACGAAATACACCGTTCGTACTTGAACTTTTCGGCATATTTCCGAAATGCACCTTTCGGACTCTGACTGCTAAACGGTCGAACGAAATACACCGTTCGTACTTGAACTTTTCGGCATATTTCCGAAATGCACCTTTCGGACTCTGACTATCTAAACGGTCGAACGAAATACACCGTTCGTACTTGAACTTTTCGGCATATTTCCGAAATGCACCTTTCGGACTCTGACTGCTAAACGGTCGAACGAAATACACCGTTCGTACTTGAACTTTTCGGCATATTTCCGAAATGCACCTTTCGGACTCTGACTGCTAAACGGTCGAACGAAATACACCGTTCGTACTTGAACTTTTCGGCATATTTCCGAAATGCACCTTTCGGACTCTGACTGCTAAACGGTCGAACGAAATACACCGTTCGTACTTGAACTTTTCGGCATATTTCCGAAATGCACCTTTCGGACTCTGACTATCGAACTGTCGCCCGAAATACACCGTTCGTACTTGAACTTTTCGGCATATTTCCGAAATGCACCTTTCGGACTCTAACTATCGAACTGTCGAACGAAATACACCGTTCGGACTTGAACTTTTCGGCATATCTCCGAAACGAATACACCGTTCGGACTCCAACTTTTCGGCTATCTCCGAAATGCACCTTTCGGACTCTGACTGCTAAACGGTCGAACGAAATACACCGTTCGTACTTGAACTTTTCGGCATATTTCCGAAATGCACCTTTCGGACTCTGACTGCTAAACGGTCGAACGAAATACACCGTTCGTACTTGAACTTTTCGGCATATTTCCGAAACGCACCTTTCGGACTCTAACTATCGAACTGTCGAACGAAATACACCGTTCGTACTTGAACTTTTCGGCATATTTCCGAAATGCACCTTTCGGACTCTGACTGCTAAACGGTCGAACGAAATACACCGTTCGTACTTGAACTTTTCGGCATATTTCCGAAACGCACCTTTCGCACCTTCGACTCTAACTATTGAACTGTCGAACGAAATACACCGTTCGTACTTGAACTTTTCGGCATATTTCCGAAATGCACCTTTCGGACTCTGACTGCTAAACTGTCGAACGAAATACACCGTTCGTACTTGAACTTTTCGGCATATTTCCGAAATGCACCTTTCGGACTCTGACTTCTAAACGGTCGAACGAAATACACCGTTCGTACTTGAACTTTTCGGCATATTTCCGAAATGCACCTTTCGGACTCTGACTGCTAAACGGTCGAACGAAATACACCGTTCGTACTTGAACTTTTCGGCATATTTCCGAAATGCACCTTTCGGACTCTAACTATCGAACGGTCGAACGAAATACACCGTTCGTACTTGAACTTTTCGGCATATTTCCGAAATGCACCTTTCGGACTCTGACTGCTAAACGGTCGAACGAAATACACCGTTCGTACTTGAACTTTTCGGCATATTTCCGAAATGCACCTTTCGGACTCTAACTATCGAACTGTCGCCCGAAATACACCGTTCGGACTTGAACTTTTCGGCATATTTCCGAAATGCACCTTTCGGACTCTGACTGCTAAACGGTCGAACGAAATACACCGTTCGTACTTGAACTTTTCGGCATATTTCCGAAATGCACCTTTCGGACTCTGACTGCTAAACGGTCGAACGAAATACACCGTTCGTACTTGAACTTTTCGGCATATTTCCGAAATGCACCTTTCGGACTCTGACTGCTAAACGGTCGAACGAAATACACCGTTCGTACTTGAACTTTTCGGCATATTTCCGAAATGCACCTTTCGGACTCTGACTTCTAAACGGTCGAACGAAATACACCGTTCGTACTTGAACTTTTCGGCATATTTCCGAAATGCACCTTTCGGACTCTGACTGCTAAACGGTCGAACGAAATACACCGTTCGTACTTGAACTTTTCGGCATATTTCCGAAATGCACCTTTCGGACTCTGACTGCTAAACGGTCGAACGAAATACACCGTTCGGACTTGAACTTTTCGGCATATTTCCGAAATGCACCTTTCGGACTCTGACTATCGAACTGTCGAACGAAATACACCGTTCGACTTGAACTTTTCGGCATATTTCCGAAATGCACCTTTCGGACTCTGACTGCAAACGGTCGAACGAAATACACCGTTCGTACTTGAACTTTTCGGCATATTTCCGAAATGCACCTTTCGGACTCTGACTATCGAACGGTCGCCCGAAATACACCGTTCGTACTTGAACTTTTCGGCATATTTCCGAAATGGACCTTTCACTTGACTGCTAAACGGTCGAACGAAATACACCGGACTTCTCGGCATATTTTCTGACAAACGGTCGAACGAAATACACCGTTCGTACTTGAACTTTTCGGCATATTTCCGAAATGCACCTTTCGGACTCTGACTGCTAAACGGTCGAACGAAATACACCGTTCGTACTTGAACTTTTCGGCATATTTCCGAAATGCACCTTTCGGACTCTGACTGCTAAACGGTCGAACGAAATACACCGTTCGTACTTGAACTTTTCGGCATATTTCCGAAATGCACCTTTCGGACTCTGACTGCTAAACGGTCGAACGAAATACACCGTTCGTACTTGAACTTTTCGGCATATTTCCGAAATGCACCTTTCGGACTCTGACTGCTAAACTGTCGAACGAAATACACCGTTCGTACTTGAACTTTTCGGCATATTTCCGAAATGCACCTTTCGGACTCTGACTGCTAAACGGTCGAACGAAATACACCGTTCGTACTTGAACTTTTCGGCATATTTCCGAAACGCACCTTTCGGACTCTAACTATCGAACTGTCGCCCGAAATACACCGTTCGTACTTGAACTTTTCGGCATATTTCCGAAATGCACCTTTCGGACTCTGACTGCTAAACGGTCGAACGAAATACACCGTTCGTACTTGAACTTTTCGGCATATTTCCGAAATGCACCTTTCGGACTCTGACTGTTAAACGGTCGAACGAAATACACCGTTCGTACTTGAACTTTTCGGCATATTTCCGAAATGCACCTTTCGGACTCTGACTGCTAAACGGTCGAACGAAATACACCGTTCGTACTTGAACTTTTCGGCATATTTCCGAAATGCACCTTTCGGACTCTGACTATCGAACTGTCGAACGAAATACACCGTTCGTACTTGAACTTTTCGGCATATTTCCGAAATGCACCTTTCGGACTCTGACTATCGAACTGTCGAACGAAATACACCGTTCGTACTTGAACTTTTCGGCATATTTCCGAAATGCACCTTTCGGACTCTGACTGCTAAACGGTCGAACGAAATACACCGTTCGTACTTGAACTTTTCGGCATATTTCCGAAATGCACCTTTCGACTCTGAATGCTAAACGGTCGAACGAAATACACCGTTCGGACTTGAACTTCTCGACATATCTCCGAAACGTACCTTTCGGACTCTAGCTATCGAAGTGTTCGAAGTGCGCCGTTCGTACTTGAACTTGAACTTTCGGCATATTTCCGAAATGCACCGTTCGTACTTGAACTTTTCGGCATACTCCGAAACGCAACTTTCGAATCTGACTGAACTGTCGAACGAAATACACCGTTCGGACTTGAACTTTTCGGCATATTTCCGAAATGCACCTTTCGGACTCTGACTGCTAAACGGTCGAACGAAATACACCGTTCGTACTTGAACTTTTCGGCATATTTCCGAAATGCACCTTTCGGACTCTGACTGCTAAACGGTCGAACGAAATACACCGTTCGTACTTGAACTTTTCGGCATATTTCCGAAATGCACCTTTCGGACTCTGACTGCTAAACGGTCGAACGAAATACACCGTTCGTACTTGAACTTTTCGGCATATTTCCGAAACGCACCTTTCGGACTCTGACTATCGAACTGTCGAACGAAATACACCGTTCGTACTTGAACTTTTCGGCATATTTCCGAAATGCACCTTTCGGACTCTGACTGCTAAACGGTCGAACGAAATACACCGTTCGTACTTGAACTTTTCGGCATATTTCCGAAATGCACCTTTCGGACTCTAACTATCGAACGGTCGAACGAAATACACCGTTCGTACTTGAACTTTTCGGCATATTTCCGAAATGCACCTTTCGGACTCTGACTGCTAAACGGTCGAACGAAATACACCGTTTCTACTTGAACTTTTCGGCATATTTCCGAAATGCACCTTTCGGACTCTGACTGCTAAACGGTCGAACGAAATACACCGTTCGTACTTGAACTTTTCGGCATATTTCCGAAATGCACCTTTCGGACTCTGACTGCTAAACGGTCGAACGAAATACACCGTTCGTACTTGAACTTTTCGGCATATTTCCGAAATGCACCTTTCGGACTCTGACTA
Source organism: Novius pumilus (assembly GCA_020654155.1). Classification (NCBI taxonomy): domain Eukaryota; kingdom Metazoa; phylum Arthropoda; class Insecta; order Coleoptera; family Coccinellidae; genus Novius; species Novius pumilus. The sequence continues at coordinate 31,507 of JAIFOV010000683.1, forward strand.
TCGAACTGTCGAACGAAATACACCGTTCGTACTTGAACTTTTCGGCATATTTCCGAAATGCACCTTTCGGACTCTGACTGCTAAACGGTCGAACGAAATACACCGTTCGTACTTGAACTTTTCGGCATATTTCCGAAATGCACCTTTCGGACTCTGACTGCTAAACGGTCGAACGAAATACACCGTTCGTGACTTGAACTTCGAAATGCACCTTTCGGACTCATATCGAACTGTCCGAAATACACCGTTCGACCTTTTCGGATTTCCGAAATGCACCTTTCGGACTATAGAACTGTCGAACGAAATACACCGTTCGTACTTGAACTTTTCGGCATATTTCCGAAATGCACCTTTCGGACTCTAACTGCTAAACTGTCGAACGAAATACACCGTTCGACTTGACTTTTCGGCATATTTCCGAAATGCACCTTCGGACTCTGACTTCGAACGGTCGAACGAAATACACCGTTCGTACTTGAACTTTCGGATTTTCGAATCTAGCTGCTAAAGTGTCGAACGAAATACACCGTTCGGACTTGAACTTTCGGCATATTTCCGAAATGCACCTTTCGGACTCTGACTGCTAAACGGTCGAACGAAATACACCGTTCGTACTTGAACTTTTCGGCATATTTCCGAAATGCACCTTTCGGACTCTGACTGCTAAACGGTCGAACGAAATACACCGTTCGTACTTTTTTTTTTCGGCATATTTCCGAAATGGTTGTTCTCGGACTCTAATGCCTTTAACGTGTTCGAAACGCTCCGAACGATGAAATTTCCGAATTGATTCTTCTCTTGAAATCTATTCGTCGGCATGCGAAAAACGTCCGTTCGTACTTGAACTTTTCGGCATATTTCCGAAATGCACCTTTCGGACTCTGACTATAAACGGTCGAACGAAATACACCGTTCGTACTTGAACTTTTCGGCATATTTCCGAAATGCACCTTTCGGACTCTGACTGCTAAACGGTCGAACGAAATACACCGTTCGTACTTGAACTTTTCGGCATATTTCCGAAATGCACCTTTCGGACTCTGACTGCTAAACGGTCGAACGAAATACACCGTTCGTACTTGAACTTTTCGGCATATTTCCGAAATGCACCTTCGGACTCTGACTGCTAAACGGTCGAACGAAATACACCGTTCGTACTTGAACTTTTCGGCATATTTCCGAAATGCACCTTTCGGACTCTGACTATCGAACGGTCGAACGAAATACACCGTTCGTACTTGAACTTTTCGGCATATTTCCGAAATGCACTTGAACTTTCGGACTCTGACTGCTAAACGGTCGAACGAAATACACCGTTCGTACTTGAACTTTTCGGCATATTTCCGAAATGCACCTTTCGGACTCTGACTATCGAACGGTCGAACGAAATACACCGTTCGTACTTGAACTTTTCGGCATATTTCCGAAATGCACCTTTCGGACTCTGACTGCTAAACGGTCGAACGAAATACACCGTTCGTACTTGAACTTTTCGGCATATTTCCGAAATGCACCTTTCGGACTCTGACTGCTAAACGGTCGAACGAAATACACCGTTCGTACTTGAACTTTTCGGCATATTTCCGAAATGCACCTTCGGACTCTGACTGCTAAACGGTCGAACGAAATACACCGTTCGTACTTGAACTTTTCGGCATATTTCCGAAATGCACCTTTCGGACTCTGACTGCTAAACGGTCGAACGAAATACACCGTTCGTACTTGAACTTTTCGGCATATTTCCGAAATGCACCGAAATACACCGTTCGGACTCTGACTCGGCTCTAACTAAACGGTCGAACGAAATACACCGTTCGTACTTGAACTTTTCGGCATATTTCCGAAATGCACCTTTCGGACTCTGACTGCTAAACGGTCGAACGAAATACACCGTTCGTACTTGAACTTTTCGGCATATTTCCGAAATGCACCTTTCGGACTCTGACTGCTAAACGGTCGAACGAAATACACCGTTCGTACTTGAACTTTTCGGCATATTTCCGAAATGCACCTTTCGGACTCTAACTCGAACGGTCGAACGAAATAACGACTTGTCGCATATTTCCGAAATACACCGTTCGTTCACTTGAACTTTTCGGCATATTTCCGAAATGCACCTTTCGGACTCTGACTGCTAAACGGTCGAACGAAATACACCGTTCGTACTTGAACTTTTCGGCATATTTCCGAAATGCACCTTTCGGACTCTGACTGCTAAACGGTCGAACGAAATACACCGTTCGGACTTGAACTTTTCGGCATATTTCCGAAATGCACCTTTTCGGACTCTGACTCTGATGCTAAACGGTCGAACGAAATACACCGTTCGTACTTGAACTTTTCGGCATATTTCCGAAATGCACCTTTCGGTCGACTCTGACTGCTAAACGGTCGAACGAAATACACCGTTCGTACTTGACTTGCTCTATACAAAAACGATTTCTTATGGTACTCAGTTCGAGGAGTTGCCAGATGGACGGTGAAACGATGGTACCTATCAGTCTGTCTTTGTTTTTCGTTGACGACGATGTTTCGGGTATAACCTCCGCAAGAGAGTTCGAACAATCCCATTGTAATACTCGGTAAAATAAACTAAGGTCGGCCACTCTTCGCCGATGGTAAAGCGACTCCAAATGATCAGTGAGCCGATGGTCGTCCACTAATCGAATGGCTCTCCTCTGATAGAGTCGAGGATCTCGAGAGAGTGTTTTGGGGCCGACCCCAGACATGAGAACAGTACTCAAGGCCGGGTCGCACCTGGGATTTATACAGCAGGAGAAGCTGGGAAGGTGTAAAGTACCTTTTGCTCTAAACAAATAGCTCAGCTTCCTGGAAGCGGACTCTGCGATTTTAGTAACGTATTCCTCCCAAGTGATTGCCGAGTTAATCGTAACACCCAATAGCCGTAGGTCATCGGCGCCTCTTATGATGTTATTTTCCATCCGGATGGGAGGCACTAAGGATGAAGTCTTCCTGGTGAACGTAATAGACTGCGTTTTCTCGCGTTGAACTCAACCAAATTTGCTCTACCCCACAGTGCAATTTTACTCAGGTCGTTATTGAGCGAATTTATTTGGTCGCATCGTTGTTGGTGGAAAACATTTGCTACAACTGGCTTTTTGTTGGTGATGGAGGCAACGAGGGTGCTGTCGTCAGCAAAACTGAAGATCTTGTTCTCAGTTGAGCTCAGCAAATCGTTTATGTGGATAAGGAAGAGCGTCGGAGACAGTACTGATCCCTGAGGAACACCGGCGTTAACCGGATACTTCGCCGAACACACCCCATCCACCACGACGCGCAGAGATCTGCCAACAAGAAAATTCTCTATCCAGGAGCAAAGATGCTCTGGCAGTCCGAAGGAAATGAGCTTTTTCAACAGCGCATCGTGCCAGACGCGATCGAATGCTTTCGAGATATCCAGAGCAACCGCTCTAGATTCCCCGTGGTTCTCCATTGTAGTCGTCCACAAGTGCGTCAAATAACCGAGCATATCACCAGTCGATCTTCGACTTCTAAAGCCATACTGTTGATCGTTGATGAGTCCGTTGGTTTCCAAATACTTGACCAATTCGATGTTGATTGTTTTCTCCATTACTTTGGAGATGATCGATAAGAGTGCAATGGGACGATAGTTCTCAGGCGAGTTCTTCTTGCCTTTTTTAGGAACAGGCTGGATTCTGGCCGTCTTCCAGCAAGTAGGAAAGATTTTCTGTTGGTAAGAGATCTTAAACAAACGACTAAGAACCGGACTCAATTCGGGAGAACACATTTTCAAGACAATCGTTGGTATTCCGTCTGGTCCCGCCGCCTTCTTAGTATCGAGGCTTCTCAGGATGCGTCTCACTGTTTTAGGATGAAATTTCACCTCAGACATATTTGCCTGTACCCTTGGTATTGTGGGTGGTTTGGTAGTCATTGGATATAAGGTTGAGTTCCTTGCGAACATTTTCGCAAACAGCTCAGCCTTTTCGATAGCGGATGTTGCTACAGTTCCGTCATCCCTCAACAACGGCGGAAACGATGAGTGAGAAAAATTGTTGCTCACAGTCCTTGCCAATGACCAAAAGGGGCGGGAACCACTCGGGCATTCGAGGAGTTTGCTGGTTACTCGCTCGTTGAACTTAGATTTTGCCAATGCAATGGTTCGAGTGCACGCATTCCTTGAGTCAATATAAGACTTCTTATTCGGTTCAGACGGACTTGACCGCCACTGTCTGAATTGTCGGTTCTTGATCGCGACTGCAGCCTCACAATCCTTGGTAAACCATGGATTTTTAATGTGCGAACGTTTGAAGGAGCAGGGAATGTAAGATTCCATTCCAGATATTATTACTTCCGTTACTGCTTCTGCACAGTTATCGACATTGTTGTCCTTAAAACAAACATCGGACCAAGGGAATGTTGCATAAAAGTCGCGAAGGTCATCCCAATTAGTGCGATGAAAGTGCCACACCTTTCTTGCCTGAGTATCTGATTTAGCAGCATCATTAGTGCTCAAACATCTGACTGATATGAGGGCATGGTCCGAGTTGCCTAATGGAGCTAGCACTTCATATTTGTGTTCATCAGGCTGTGATGTTAGAAAAAGGTCTACGGTATTTGCGAAATGCCCGAGTTGGTCCGGGATGCGAGTTGGATGTTCAATCAATTGTTTTAAGTCACAACTAATAGTGAACGTTTCCGCCAGTCGTCCAGCCTCATCTGTCCTGTTCGAGAATTCTAACCAAGATGAATTGTGGACATTGAAATCACCCAAAATCCCAATTTCTGCTGACGGATAGTTGGTTTGAATCCAATCAACTTTGTCGGCCAAATACTGGAAGAATGCCGCAGGTTGATTGTCACTTGGAGAACGGTAGATGCCACATATGAATTTGATGTTTCTTTGGATGTACGTTTTAAACCATATGACGTCAAATGTGTCATGTTCCAAGTCTTCCTCCCTTTGGCAAGAAATGTCTGAACGGATAAATGCACATACGCCGCCCTTGAAGCGAAATCGTTCGTGTAGCTCGTAGCCTGGATACCGAAGGTAGGTGTGATCGGTGGAGGGAGCGATTTGCGTTTCACTAAGGACTAGCATATGCGGTCTCGTGTCGTGTAAGTGCTGATGCACGCAGTCGACATTAGGGTTATTATGGCCTAGGCCGCGAATATTGCTAAAGTCAATGGTGAAATTTTTGACTCTGCGAGCAGTTGTTCGCTTTGTTGTTGTTTGGCGGCCTTGATCAGGGACGTTATCGTATGCATGTTGTGTCCCGTTCGATAGTCTCCCCCGGAAATCCGATTGGGAGATCGTTTTACTTCCGGAATATTTTACCGAAAAGGGCGACATCATGGCTCTTTGTTATATTTTGTTGTGTTGACCCGGCAACATCTGCCAGATTCCGAAACGTACTCAAAGAGAACTTCACGGAACCTATAGCAGATGCGGTGGTACCTCCCCGGGGCGAGCTATCTCCAGCTCTACCACCTACTAACTTGAACTTTTCGGCATATTTCCGAAACGGACCTTTCGGGCTCTAACTATCGAACTGTCGCCTGAAATTCACCGTTCGGACTTGAACTTTTCGGCATATTTCCGAAATGCACCTTTCGGGTTCTGACTGCTAAACGGTCGAACGAAATACACCGTTCGTACTTGAACTTTTCGGCATATTTCCGAAATGCACCTTTCGGACTCTGACTGCTAAACGGTCGAACGAAATACACCGTTCGTACTTGAACTTTTCGGCATATTTCCGAAACGGACCTTTCGGGCTCTAACTATCGAACTGTCGCCCGAAATACATCGTTTAGACTTGAACTTTTCGGCATATTCCCGAAATGCACCTTTCGGACTCTGACTGTAAAACGGTCGAACGAAATACACCATTCGGACTTGAACTTTTCGGCATATTTCCGAAATGCACCTTTCGGACTCTGACTGCTAAACGGTCGAACGAAATACACCGTTCGTACTTGAACTTTTCGGCATATTTCCGAAATGCACCTTTCGGACTCTGACTGCTAAACGGTCGAACGAAATACACCGTTCGTACTTGAACTTTTCGGCATATTTCCGAAATGCACCTTTCGGACTCTAACTATCGAACGGTCGAACGAAATACACCGTTCGGACTTGAACTTTTCGGCATATTTCCGAAAACCTTTCGGACTCTAACTTCTAAACGTCGCGAAATACACTCTGACTCGGCATATCTTCCGAAAACCTTTCGGTAACGAACGAAATACACCGTTCGGACTTGAACTTTTCGGCATATTTCCGAAACGCACCTTTCGGACTCTAACTATCGAACGGTCGCTGACCGAAATACACCGTTCGTACTTGAACTTTTCGGCATATTTCCGAAACGGACCTTTCGGACTCTAACTATCGAACTGTCGCCCGAAATACACCGTTCGGACTTGAACTTTTCGGCATATTTCCGAAATGCACCTTTCGGACTCTGACTGCTAAACGGTCGAACGAAATACACCGTTCGTACTTGAACTTTTCGGCATATTTCCGAAATGCACCTTTCGGACTCTGACTGCTAAACGGTCGAACGAAATACACCGTTCGTACTTGAACTTTTCGGCATATTTCCGAAATGCACCTTTCGGACTCTGACTGCTAAACGGTCGAACGAAATACACCGTTCGTACTTGAACTTTTCGGCATATTTCCGAAATGCACCTTTCGGACTCTGACTGCTAAACGGTCGAACGAAATACACCGTTCGTACTTGAACTTTTCGGCATATTTCCGAAATGCACCTTTCGGACTCTAACTATCGAACTGTCGCCCGAAATACACCGTTCGGACTTGAACTTTTCGGCATATTTCCGAAATGCACCTTTCGGACTCTGACTGCTAAACGGTCGAACGAAATACACCGTTCGTACTTGAACTTTTCGGCATATTTCCGAAATGCACCTTTCGGACTCTGACTGCTAAACTGTCGAACGAAATACACCGTTCGTACTTGAACTTTTCGGCATATTTCCGAAATGCACCTTTCGGACTCTGACTGCTAAACGGTCGAACGAAATACACCGTTCGGACTTGAACTTTTCGGCATATTTCCGAAATGCACCTTTCGGACTCTGACTGCTAAACGGTCGAACGAAATACACCGTTCGTACTTGAACTTTTCGGCATATTTCCGAAATGCACCTTTCGGACTCTGACTATCGAACTGTCGAACGAAATACACCGTTCGGACTTGAACTTTTCGGCATATTTCCGAAATGCACCTTTCGGACTCTGACTGCTAAACGGTCGAACGAAATACACCGTTCGTACTTGAACTTTTCGGCATATTTCCGAAATGGACCTTTCGGACTCTAACTGCTAAACTGTCGAACGAAATACACCGTTCGTACTTGAACTTTTCGGCATATTTCCGAAATGCACCTTTCGGACTCTAACTATCGAACTGTCGCCCGAAATACACCGTTCGGACTTGAACTTTTCGGCATATTTCCGAAATGCACCTTTCGGACTCTGACTGCTAAACGGTCGAACGAAATACACCGTTCGTACTTGAACTTTTCGGCATATTTCCGAAATGCACCTTTCGGACTCTGACTGCTAAACGGTCGAACGAAATACACCGTTCGGACTTGAACTTTTCGGCATATTTCCGAAATGCACCTTTCGGACTCTGACTGCTAAACGGTCGAACGAAATACACCGTTCGTACTTGAACTTTTCGGCATATTTCCGAAATGCACCTTTCGGACTCTGACTGCTAAACGGTCGAACGAAATACACCGTTCGTACTTGAACTTTTCGGCATATTTCCGAAATGCACCTTTCGGACTCTGACTGCTAAACGGTCGAACGAAATACACCGTTCGTACTTGAACTTTTCGGCATATTTCCGAAATGCACCTTTCGGACTCTGACTGCTAAACGGTCGAACGAAATACACCGTTCGTACTTGAACTTTTCGGCATATTTCCGAAATGCACCTTTCGGACTCTAACTATCGAACGGTCGAACGAAATACACCGTTCGTACTTGAACTTTTCGGCATATTTCCGAAATGCACCTTTCGGACTCTGACTGCTAAACGGTCGAACGAAATACACCGTTCGTACTTGAACTTTTCGGCATATTTCCGAAATGCACCTTTCGGACTCTGACTGCTAAACTGTCGAACGAAATACACCGTTCGTACTTGAACTTTTCGGCATATTTCCGAAATGCACCTTTCGGACTCTGACTGCTAAACGGTCGAACGAAATACACCGTTCGTACTTGAACTTTTCGGCATATTTCCGAAATGCACCTTTCGGACTCTGACTGCTAAACGGTCGAACGAAATACACCGTTCGTACTTGAACTTTTCGGCATATTTCCGAAATGCACCTTTCGGACTCTAACTATCGAACTGTCGAACGAAATACACCGTTCGGACTTGAACTTTTCGGCATATTTCCGAAATGCACCTTTCGGACTCTGACTGCTAAACGGTCGAACGAAATACACCGTTCGTACTTGAACTTTTCGGCATATTTCCGAAATGCACCTTTCGGACTCTGACTATCTAAACTGTCGCCCGAAATACACCGTTCGGACTTGAACTTTCGGCATATTTCCGAAATGCACCTTTCGGACTCTGACTGCTAAACGGTCGAACGAAATACACCGTTCGTACTTGAACTTTTCGGCATATGTTCCGAAATGCACCTTTCGGACTCTGACTTTCGAACTGTCGAACGAAATACACCGTTCGGACTTGAACTTTTCGGCATATTTCCGAAATGCACCTTTCGGACTCTGACTGCTAAACGGTCGAACGAAATACACCGTTCGTACTTGAACTTTTCGGCATATTTCCGAAACGGACCTTTCGGACTCTGACTATCGAACTGTCGCCCGAAATACACCGTTCGGACTTGAACTTTTCGGCATATTTCCGAAATGCACCTTTCGGACTCTGACTGCTAAACTGTCGAACGAAATACACCGTTCGTACTTGAACTTTTCGGCATATTTCCGAAATGCACCTTTCGGACTCTGACTGCTAAACGGTCGAACGAAATACACCGTTCGTACTTGAACTTTTCGGCATATTTCCGAAATGCACCTTTCGGACTCTAACTATCGAACTGTCGAACGAAATACACCGTTCGTACTTGAACTTTTCGGCATATTTCCGAAATGCACCTTTCGGACTCTGACTGCTAAACGGTCGAACGAAATACACCGTTCGTACTTGAACTTTTCGGCATATTTCCGAAATGCACCTTTCGGACTCTGACTGCTAAACGGTCGAACGAAATACACCGTTCGTACTTGAACTTTTCGGCATATTTCCGAAATGCACCTTTCGGACTCTAACTATCGAACTGT
>JAIFOV010000212.1:0-40807 GCA_020654155.1 Novius pumilus
TTGGCCTTTTACAATACTCGAACCGATTTATGACTTACCCGGATTGAAAGGTTCTTTTTGCTTTCTATCTCAAATCAATTGTGATGAAATGTTCCGACGTTTCTCGTCATACACATCTTTAGTTCGTGTCATAGCGTACTGTCTACGGTGGTTACCTTCGAATAAAAAATCGGGAACGCTATCGGTATCCGACATTGATCACGCCGAAAAACGAATAGTAAGCCTTATTCAGCGTGCGAGTTTTCAAGAAGAGATCGCCTACCTTAAGTCAAAGGGTCAGACCAAAACCAGAAAACTTGGATCTTTAAACCCGTTCATCGATGAATTTGGTTTGCTTCGAGTAGGTGGACGACTTAAGAATGCCGAGTTACGAAACGATCAAAAACATCCGATATTATTACCTTCCCGCCATCACGTAACAGACATTTTAATTCGTTATTATCATGAAAAATTTCATCATACCGGTATTCAATCCACCCTATACAATATTCGTCAACGATTTTGGATAATTGAGGGTAGGAATCAAGTTCGAAGAATCGTACGTCGGTGCGTGAAATGTCTTCGTTTTCGTCCGGAACCAATTAACTATAAAATGGCCGATTTACCTAAATCTCGATTCGCGACCTCTCTGGCTTTTCATCATACAGCAGTAGATTATTTCGGCCCCGTGATGATTAAAGAAAGGAAACACCGAAATCGTAACATTCTGAAGACATACGGTTGTTTATTTATATGCATGTCAACAAAGGCCATTCACATAGAAATTGCCTCCGATTTGTCGACCGATGCCTTCTTAGCGGCCCTTCGAAGATTTATATGATTATTAACGAACAGCTAGAGTATGGATGCCTGGAGATTGGCGTCTTGCTCCTGGGCCTCGAGGACGGCCGAAACCACAATTTTGAGACTCTCGGTCTCGAGTTGGCTCTGGGTTGCTAGTTCGGCCGCATCTGGGGCGCTGAATGGGTCTGGTTGTGCCTGTCTCACTGCTACGGTCGTGGTGAATAGCTGTGGGTGGTCCATATCAGGACGGGTGTCGTGGGTTCCGTTGTCCCTGGAGCGCAGATTGAGGGGACCCACAGCCATTCAACCGACCGTAGCAGTTCGACAGGCGCAACCGGGCCCATCCAGCAGCCCCGATGCTCCCGAACTAGCCACCCAGAGCCAATTCGAAATAAAGTGATTCGAAAACGTGGTTTCGGCCGTCTAGAAGCCCAGGACCATACGCTGATGCCCAGGCATTCATACACCAGCTGACTAATAACGAACAGCTAGCGTATGGATGCCTGGAGATCGGCGTCTTGCTCGTGGGCCTCGAGGACGGCCGAAACCACAGATTTGAGACCCATGTTCTCGAATTGGGTCTGCGTGGCTAGTTCGGGAGCATCGGGGCGCTGGATGGGCCCGGTTGTGCCTGTCGCACTGCCAAGGTCGGTTGAATAGCCGTGGGTCCCCCCAATCTGCGCTCCAGGGACAACGAAACCTACGACACCCGCCCTGATATGGACCACCCACGGCTATTCACGTCGACCGCAGCAGTGGGACAGGCACAACCAGGTCCATTCAGCGCCCCTGATGCTCCCGAACTAGCAACCTAGAGCCAACTCGAGACCGAGGGTCTCAAAATTGTGGTTTCGGCCGTCCTCGAGGCCCAGAAGCAAGACGCCGATCTTCAGGCATCCATACGCTAGCAGTTCGTTATTAGTCAGCTGGCGTATGAATGCCTGGGCATCGGCGATGGTCTTTTCAGACGGCCGAAACCACGTTTTTGGATCCCTTTTTCTCGAATTGGCTCTGGGTGGTTTGTTCGGGAGCGTCGGGGGCGCTGGATAGGCCCGGTTGTGCCTGTCGCACTGCTACGGTCGGTTGAATAGCAGTGGGTCCCCCCAATCTGCGCTCCAGGGACAACGAAACCCACGACACCCGCCCCGATATGGACCACCCACGGCTATTCACCACGACCGTAGCAGTGGGACAGGCACAACCAGTCCCATTCAGCGCCCCCGATGCTGCCGAACTACCAACCTAGATCCAACTCGAGACCGAGGGTCTCAAAATTGTGGTTTCGGCCGTCCTCGAGGCCCAGAAGCAAGACGCCGATCTTCAGGCATCCATACGCTAGCAGTTCGTTATTAGTCAGCTGGCGTATGAATGCCTGGGCATCGGCGTTTGGTACTGGTCTTTTCAGACGGCCGAAACCACGTTTTTGAATCCCTTTGTCTCGAATTGGCTCTGGGTGGCTAGCTCGGGAGCATCGGGGGCGCTGGATGGGCCCGGTTGTGCCTGTCGCACTGCTACGGTCGGTTGAATAGCTGTGGGTCCCCCCAATCTGCGCTACTGGGACAACGGAACCCACGACACTCGTCCTGATATGGACCACCCACAGCTATTCACCACGACCGTAGCAGTGGGACAGGCACAACCAGACCCATTCAGCGCCCCAGATGCGGCCGAACTAGCAACCCAGAGCCAACTCGAGACCGAGAGTCTCAAAATTGTGGTTTCGGCCGTCCTCGAGGCCCAGGAGCAAGACGCTAATCTCCAGGCATCCATACTCTAGCTGTTTGTAAATAGTCAGCTTGTGTATGAATGCTTGGGCATCGGCGTCTTGCTCCTGGGCCTCGAGGACGGCCAAAACCACAATTTTGAGACTATCGGTCTCGGGTTGGCTCTGGGTTGCTAGTTCGGCCGCATCTGGGGCGCTGAATGGGCATATGTATCAAAAATAAATCCCGAAAACCAATGAGACTAGGAACTTTGGGACTCCTGGGTCCGGCGGCTCGTCTTTTTAAGATAATGTCACTGGACACGATTGGAGGATTTGGGGGCCGACGATCTACAAAAAAATATTTACATCTCATAGTGGACCACTTTACACGCTTTGCATTTATTCGAACATCAAAAACACAAACATCTAACGACTTTATACAACTGTTATCAACAATAAAGAACGAAAATAATACAAACATTTGAACATTACTCGCGGACCAATACGCCACAATAACATCGAACGAATTCCGAAATTTTCTAAAAAAAGAAAACATTGATTTAGTTCTAACGGTTGTAGATTGCGCCTTCTCAAATGGTCTAAATGAGAGATTAAACCAAACATTGGTGAATCGAATTCGTTGCAAAATTAACGATGAAAACAATAAATACGCCTGGACCACTGTAGCCCACCAGTGTGTCAATGAATACAACAACACCCTTCATAGCTCGACGGAATACGCACCAGGGTTTTTACTTTACGGCGAATCAAAAGAAATTCTACCGAAAGAACTCTCCGCATCAAAAGATTTACTTCAAGACAGGAAAATAGCATTTAAAAACTCACTGATAGCGCACAAACAAAATGAAACATACTATAACAAATTTCGAAAATATCACAAATTCAAGATAGGAGATATGGTATTTGTCGAAGCCGGAAATAAGCTTAACAGAACGAAACTTTTACTATGTGATACGGTCCTTTGAATTTGGGCTTGAGTTTTGGATAAATTCCTTTAGTGCAGTCATTGTTCTTTAGCATTACATAATCTCCGACATAATATTCTCCAGGTAACTTTCGTTTCTTATTTGCTTGGTTTAACATTTTTTCCTGACCTTTAATGATTTGTTTTTCTGCTTATTCAAGAACAAACGTCAAAGTTCGTGCCTCCTCGTTTACCTTATCACATACGAATTCAGCAATGAAGTCATTTACCTTTCCCTTCTGATCTATACCGAATAAAAGTGTACTTGGGGTTTCGTTAGCTGACGAATGAATGGTATTATTCAGCGCGAACTTTACTTCATAAATGACTTTCACCCACGTATTCCCTGTTTCTTCCTGTGATAGCTTCGCAAGTAACGGTCCTATCGTACGATTTACTTTTTTTACTTGACCGTTCGCTTGTGGTGAACCTGTTGCAATTTTAATGTGTTTTATATTAAGGTTGCTCAAAAATGATTCGAATTCAGCTGACGTGTAACACGTTCCTCTATCCGATACTATGGTTCTCAGTTGACTATAATATGCAAAATAGGTTTCTAATTTACTTATCGCTTCCCTGCTTGTTGTTGACTTGCATGGATATAATTTTATGAACTTAGTATAACCGACAATCACTACTAATATATAGTTTTTGTTACGCATCCGATTATCCGCGATGGTTACGTGATCAATATGAATTGTTTCGAAGGGTTTGTTGACTTTGGGGATACTCTCGATTAATCCTTCGCTCTTTCCATACTTTGGATTGAACGCAATACATGTGAAACAATTTTTCGTATGTTTCACAATTCTTTCTCGATTATTTGGGAACCAATTAAACTTTGACAAAATTTCAAAAACTTTTTCTATACCCATGTGTCCCATTTCGTCATGATATTTGTATAAAACCGCGTGTTCCATTTCGACTGGCACATAAAACAACAATCTGTCACCACTTTTACGATATACTACACCGTTTCGCATTTCAAACGTTTTACTTTCTTCTTTCTCTAAATTGTGTCTGAGAGATACAATTTTCTCATCGAGGTTTTGCGATGTTATTAAATTTTTCTCAAATGAATTACTATCAACAACTGCGGCAAAATTACATCGACTTAGAATATTTCTCGATTTTTCCAAATCCGTATTTTTAAAGTCAGGAAAGTCGATAATTTTCTGTCTGTTATCAGCGATATGTGAAATGTCTAATCCGAATGTTTCGAAAGTATCGCGGCCCAAAACGATTGATGCACTCATCGTATCATCTGGAACCACAAATATTTCGAATTTCCATTTAAAACCATTCAAACAACAAATTACCTTAATTTTCCCGATAATTTTCAGTTCCGACCCATTTACACCATGATATTCCTGAGTTGATGACACTACTTCCTGTACAAGACCTGCATTTATAAATTTACTTTCTACAAAACTAATTGGGCTACCATTATCTGAAAGGGCAATTAGTTTAAGATCAAATGTATTATCTTCGTCTTGGAAAATAAGTTTTACTGCAGAGTGAAAATGATCGTGACTTTCTCCCGTACTTTCGATGTTGGCAATTTCGGACTTTTCTACAACGATTTGAACCGTTGCATGCGAGCTAGATCACGTGAAGAATCATCCGGAATGCCCTCAATTATATATTCAATAAGATCTTCTTCATCGATTCTTAGCTAATATAACTTTTTCGTAAACATATTCGTTAAACGATTCATTTGTTTGCCATACTCGACTTTCAAAAATTTTTTACTTGTTTGGTGAAAAAACATTTTTCGGATTTCGTTGATTAATTCGTCAACAGCAAGAACAGAAATTTCTGGCTTTGAGTGAAACCATGTTAACACTTTTCCTTTGAATTAACCCATGACAATAATACGTAAAACGTTATCATCTAAATTATAAGTGTCGCATATTAAATTTATTTGTGGGGCCCAGCTTTCGAACGCTTCATCTTTTATGACAAATTCACCTAGCAACTCCGCCACTGTTGTAGTATCGAGAATACTGGTATCGGGTAGCTCTTTATCTATCTCTTTCTCCAATGCTTTTCCCAATCTTTTCACAAGAATCGGCTTCTTACCTTTAGTATTCAAACCTCTGGTTTGCAATTCTTCTCGTAATTCCGTCATGTTCAACTTGCTTAGATCGGTAGTCGAACTCATATTGTTATTTCTCCCATAGCGCTTCTCGATTACCGCATACACACAAATAGCGGACGCACCAACCTTTAGCACGTGGTCGCGATGTCGGACACTAAGATTCACAAAGAAGAAAAAGTCCGAAAAAAGACACAATTGACATTAATTGCTCTTATCCCACTTCTGAGCTGTTGCAAGGCGTTTTTACAATAATAATCGATACTTAATATTAGCAATTCCACTTTATTGTTCTACAATTACCAACGCGACCGATCTCTCTCGTTGCTGCTCACCATCTATCCAATTCCTCCTTGCGCATGCTTGATCTGTACAGTGCATGCGATCTACCGTGTATGTATGTGGAACTACTTGTTACACTTTAGAAAATATTTCTTATTTCGAAGCATCTAAACTAACTCCACGTTTATATGCAACAATTCAGTCCTCTAACAATTATGAAAACCCTATTGAGTCGCCAAATTCCTACCCCCAACTGAAAAATAAATCTATGAATTCTGAAGAACCCCACATAATAGAAGTTAAAAACAGGAAACAAATCTCATAAACACAAGAAGTAGATAAACAATTATATTCGTCTGTAACAAAAAAAAAAGAAAAATTGACCAATAACACAAGGATATGATAATAAATCGTATATGAAATATCTGAACGTATCTCAATCGTCAGATTACAATCCTTCCATCAGACTTTTGAACAATCAAAGAAGTAAATCTTCTAACATTCCATCAATGGATTCATTAGACCCTAAAATCCTAGAAATAATAAAACTAATAATTAACAACTGTGCTGTCATTGACATAAATCAAAGAAATTCATCTCAAAGTAACCAAATTCCTAACCACAATTATACTTCCAACGAAAAAGAAGAAGCTACAACAAGCAATTCCTACTCCATATTAACTTCAGAACGTAATTCATCGAATTCAACAATTTAAATAATCTACATAGTAACTCACGCTCAAGTTCAATGATAAACAAACTGAAAATTATCCAATGGAATTGTAGATCCATTAAAGCTAATCTTAATAATCTAAAAGTATTAATTAAAGGTCACAAACCGGACATAATTCTCTCATCGCAAACTTGTCTACAAATATCTGAACAATTTAAAATTTCTGGATTCCATATAATCAGGGACTTGAGAGGAAGTGGCACCGCTATTCTGGTTAGGCAATCTATTAAATGGAGTCAGGAATCCATAGATGACAACATATTTCCTAGGGGAGTTCAATCACAATCTCTCAAAATCGGTAACCTCGTTGATTAATATATTGTGGTTTATTATAACATGTGGGATAGATTGTTTCTTATGATAAATTCCCCTTCATTATCTGTGGAGATTTAAACGCCCAAAATCCAATCTGGGGATCTAGTTCCACAAACCAAAATGGTAAAAATCTGTTTACAGCAACAACTGAAACAGATGTTTCATACTGAATGATGGAACAATTACTAGAATCTCTCCCCCGGAGAACTCAAAAAGTGCCCCAGACGTGACAATATGTTCGCCGGACCTGTCCTTGTCGTCTAATTGGTCAGTTATAAAAGACCCTTTTTCCTATTCTGATTTCGTTAGCAAATGTATCTGCACAGTCTATTCTTTGGACCAAACACCCAACAAAAATCTTCGATGTTGGGAGGGCAAATTGGTTAGGTTTCCATCACCACATTAATGAGAGAATGAAAGGAAGTAAGGTAACATCACTTGAGGAATTTCACGAGAGTTTAATTGAAGCCGCGAACAGATTTATTCCGAAGACAGGGCCCAAATTGAATAATAAATATAGATTGCACTGGTGGAACGCAAATCTAGATTCTCTAGTTAAAAAAAGAGGAACAGCTCACGCTCATCATCTTCAGTACCCCTCTGTGCATAGTTTCATGGAAGCCAGAAGGATCCAGGCGTTGGTTAGGAGAGAGATCAGAGTTTCCAAACGAGAATCTTTCAAAAAATTTTATGAAAGTAATCTGTGAGACTTGGGTAATACTATAGGATGTTTGACATCGAAATGAAGAGTTGCACGAGATAACCTACCACCCACCCTGAGGACACCCTCCTCACTTAAGAATTTTTGGTAAGACGCGCACTAGAGTCAAAGTCAACTCTAGTTTTTTGTACCTCATCATTTTTTAAGACTCCATGATACGGTGGGTAGAGTCCCGAATTGGACCGATATTCAGATTGGGGAACGGGCGAGACGCAGCCCTTTTCGATTTTTTTGAGGGTTTCCACCTATGCGGTGACGATTTAATCCAATTTAACGCTCCTTGAGAATCAGACCAAGGGAAAGTTCGATCATTGGCAGGGTGCCAGAGTATGATTCTTCCACGAAATGAAGAAGATCGGTAAGCAAATATGTGGAACATAGTTCCAGTCTAGCAATCCAAGGACGACGAATTGAAGCCACTCCTTACTTACCCATAACAAGAGATATGTGAAATCGTCTGTTTGACGTGACAAATCGGAGATAGGCACAACATCCATAATTGCTGGAACTAGCATCCGAAAAACCGTTGGAGCTCCACTGAGTAATGAACCCGGAGCTGACGTTTATCGGTAAATAAAATCCAACAATCTTAATAAATTAACACCGAAATTCTCAAAAGAAAAATTTATCCGCGACAAAGGTATTAATTTCGCATATATTTAGGAGAAAAAGTTGGACAACGATATACAGGGTGTTTGAAAAAGAATTCCCTTGTATCAATGTGTCATAGAATCTGTAAAAATTGATATAAATTTTTCTAGTTTGTGGTGTTTGATTCAGCAATTGTCTAAGTTTTGCCGTCCTACAGTTGACAGACCTGCTTGACCTTGAGACGGCGCGACCTGCTTGACTAGTTTCCTCAGTAATGTTCGGTCGTGCAGTGCGGTGCAATGGCTACTCCACAACAAAAAGCGCAGTGTGTTATTTGGTTAGTGCAAACTGAGTCTGTTATAATATTCCAACGTAATTTTAGACGTCAGTATGGTGGTGAACCTCCTACACCAAAAATTATCCGTCATTGGCTAAATTCTTTCAAGGAAACCGGTAGTGTTTTTAAAGCGAAATCACCCGGTAGGCCTAGAAGTTCTGAAGATGTTGTTAAACAAATTCCTGTTTCTTGTGCTTGAAGTCCAAAAAAGTCATTGGCCAGACGTAGTCTACAATTAGGCGTTCGTAAAGGTACGTTCTATGATGTTGTACGTAAAAGATTACATTTGCGTGCCTACAAATTGCAATTGTTACATGAAATAAAACCTACTCATAAAATCAAAAGAATAGAATTTGCTATCACCTTTTGAAACAGAGTTGATGATGATGAAAATTATCTGAAAATTTTTTTTCTTTTTTTTGATGAGGCTACATTTCATGTTCATAGGACAGTTAATCGTCACAACTGCATAACCCCTCCTCATCACAGTAAACATGTGCACGCGGGTCTAGACACTCGCTTTCCGGGAAGGAAGAGCTGGTCCAATTGCTTGGTCACCACGAAGCCCGGACTTAAACCCTCTGGACTTTTGCTTTTTGGGGACACATGAAGAATGTTGTGTACAGTGAAAAAATCCGAGACATACCATTTACGGGAAAGAATCGTCATGGCGGTTGGGAAAGTTACACCTGATATGTTGATGAATACATGGCAAGAATTTGAATTTTACTGATGTTAAACAAAACTCGAAGGTTCTTTCTTTCATTGTATGTACTTGTTGATGTAGTTTTTCATTGATTTACACATAAGATTTATACCTAAAACTAAGGAGTTCTTTTTCAAACACCCTGTATATGATGATACTTAGAGCACAGTACACAATTTGGGTGGAATTCAGTATTCACATTCGATGTGTTCGCCAAAAATGTTGAGGTATGATTATATATCGACCCTGTAGACTTTGAATGAGAAAATGAAACTGGCAACATGCTCGGAGCGGACTCCAAAGCCTTGCATTGATTATTCAGAAATGTGGTTAAATTTGTATAGGTAGGTAATTCTTTTCTGCTGAGTTCAAAAGTCAGTATGAGTTTTGGTGTCTACTTTCTGTAGCAAAATATTGAACAAGACAAAATCTCAGGAATCAGTATCATAATCTAGAGCTTTGAGAGCATAGAAATTTTTTGTGAATATATCCAGCAGTCTTCGTACACCTTTGATAGATGGTTTTCTCAATTATTACACCGAATACATCGCATCAAAATATGATGTCGCAAGGAAATGTTTATTCTGGTGTCTCGAAATTAGTGTTTCATAAGCAATACTATAATTTTCATCTGTCATAAGAACTGACTTCACTAACGACTCATTCCTAGGCAACGTAAACCAGCAATGAAACTTTTCAATATTTGTCAAATTCGTGTTCGTGTGAATAACCTTATTGAATAGATCGAGAAAAGGTGACCATGTACGAATGTCACCATCAAAAACAGGAATCTGAATTTTCGGTAAATCAGCGGATGAACTAACTCCGAAAGTAAAGGCTTCAGTTGAAACTCCCTAAGTCGGCGGACTATTAACGACAATCATTCAATGCGACTCTCCTTCCTGTCTCGGTGAAAAGAAACACGATGTCAGAATCAGCATCATGGTTTCACCAAGATTGAAGTTGGGTTGTGGTATCTGCAAGGTACCAGACTGGAGGCCAAGAATCTCCGTGCAATATACAAAAGACGGTGGAATAGAGAAAGAAGCCGGTTTGAGACTGGGCGACCAAATATTGTCATGCAATAACGTAGATTTTAGCGATATACTTTTCAACGAATACGTTCATCTCATGAAAATGTCTCGACAACTGGATTTTGTCGTAAGGAAGAATGCCGCATCCGAAATGTTCCCAGGCGTGTTGTGTGGTTAATACAGCTCGTCCAGTTCAGTAACCGGCGATCAAAGCCCATCCTGGTCTGACTCCAAACGACTTTCTCTTGTTGAAGAGGAGAATCTGGATATGGAGGACCGTTTGGAGCTTCTTAAATGTACCTCACAATGTAACAACATTGATTGGGAGGAACCAGAAGATTACGATTACGAACAGTAGGACGATTCTCGTTGAAGAAAAGAGAACAGACTCCCTAAGTTGGCAGATTATCAACGACAATCATTCAATGCGACTGTCTCCTTTTCTCGGTGAAAAGGTACTGGGTGTCAGAATCAGTATTATGATTTCACCAAGATCGAAGTTGGGTTGTGGTATCTGCAAGGGACCGGACTGAAAGCCGAGAATATTCGTGCTATTTACAAAAGACGACGGAATTGCGAAAGAAGCCGGTTTGAGACCGGGCGACCAAATATTGTCATGCAATAACGTATATTTCAGCGATATAACTTCCAACCTTCCTCATGAAAATATTTCGACAACTTGATCTCGTCGTAAGGAAGCATGCCGCATCCGAAATGTTCCCGGAGTGTCGATTGGTTACAACAGCTCTTCCAGTTCAGTGATCGGCGATCGAAGCCCATCCTGGTCTGACTCCAAACGACTTTCGGTTGTTAAAGAGGACAATCTGGATTTGGAGGACCATCTGGATCGTCTTAAATGTACCTCACAATGGAACAACATTGAGTGGGAGGAACCAGAAGATTACGATAAACCATTCTTCAAGCCTACGATCATAACCTGTCAGAGAACGGTACTATTATAAGCAATAATGGCAGCGACGACTGTCAGGAAATAAAAAATGATTATGAATCTTTCAAGAGGATGAGCGATCAAATCAACGATATCCTAAAAACGGAAACAGTAGTTGTTGATGTACATAGAAACGCTATCGAAGTCCCCAACTTTTCTGAAAACGGTCTGGCAAGTTTCTCTAGTTTTTGTTTTTTTGAAGCCGGTAGCAGCAACAGCTTGGCTTCTTGTAGTCTATCCAGTGCTATTCTTCAAGAAATACAAAAATGAGACGAGAGGAAGAAAGTTGAGGGCAAGCTGTCCATCGATGAACAACTACAACGAGAGAAGGTGGTGCAGCATGCTGGCCACGATTTACAGAGTCAACATAGCAAGCTCATCGATAAATTCAAGAGGGGTCACAAACGCATGTTCAAATCAATGGAGGATAGTGGAAATGAAGATTACCAAGGTTGCGCGATGGAGAAGAATGCAAGTTCAGATCTGTCCCAGAAACTGTCCGAGCGGCTCAGCAATTTCCAAAAGGACACTGTGCAACACTAAGTAGAACGAGTAGTTCAAGTTCTTCCACTCCCACCATCACAAGATTCTTCACCGCCCACACCAACTTCGGAAGGTCACAATGAGGGTACTCTGAAATCAGAAAAACCTGAAAAGTCCCGAGTTAACATAACATTGAGTGTTAGTTTCAAGTCGTATGAGATCTTTACGAAGTAAAGATTTCTCCCGATCACGTGTTTGAGTGTCTCTGCTATGAACTGTGAGATGTTGTATAGTGGATATTGACATGACGACACTATTGGGCGTATTGGAGTGCCTTCTTTATGTAGTTTCAAAAGTCCATAAATTCTTGGACAAATGCTGTTATGAACTTGTAGTTCTTTCGATGCTTCGGGTGTAATATAACTACGTAGGGTCCAACCTTGAATCAGTTTGTTGCCCTCCTTCTCCATCGTTGTTGTGAGGTATCTTTTAATGTTCTTGTATGTATGGGCATCATCTAGGTGGTGTGACATTTTTGTGTGATTATTTTCTAACGCACCAAGTGTTTCATGGTGATAAGCAGTTGAGTTTAGGTGTTTGATATTCAATAATTCACACGACTCTTTGAATATCGCTGACATGAATTCTGTGCCTTGATCGGTCACGACCTTTTTCGGAATACCGTAACGTAAAACAAAATTTTCAGTAAACGATCTTGCTACTGTACGCGCTTCTTTGTTAATGAGCGGATAACACTCGACGAATTTGGATAGTTCACATTGTAGCGTCAGAATATATTGGTTTCCATCATTATCTTTCTGTAATGGACCTACAAGATCTAGAAAGATTGTTTGTAATGCTTCCTTGGCAGTGGAAGTTATTACCATTGGCTGTTTAGGAATGACAGAATGCTTATGTCGCTGACAATCGTCGCAACTTTTAACAAATTTTTCGACATCCTTACGGATACCGTTTCAACAATAGTATCGTCGAATATTATTGAACATACGATTGATTCCCGCATGGCCACTTGTAGGTAGCATGTGAAAATCATTCAAAATGAGCTTCTTTTTTTCATCATTTGTAATAAACTGAATACCTCTAACAATATATACTTTTATACCTGCATCATGCAATTCATTGGCGCGCCCAATTATTTTTATCAAAGGCAGGTTTTGTTTATCTTTGATAATTACTAATTCCGGAATTCTTTTCTGTATACATATATTTGCTAGGTCTCTCAACGATTTACCTAAGTCATACGTTGATCGAGATTCCTGCTTTATATAAATTGTGTCTTTTCCGTCGAAAACCACATTATTTATAATATTGTCGTTAGATTTATTACGAATTTTGCGAAAAGCTGCTTCAGAAATGAGTTTTAACTGTACCGATTCTACAGGAGGTTTCAATAACTCCACAATTCCAGGATGATCAGACCTTTTTTGATAGGGGTTTCGGAACCTTCTGAGGTAACTGGCACTGTACTCTTTCCTGATCTTGTTATGACGAACAACATCTCATTGCTCGTGTTCAACATATTCTTCAATTCCGTGGAATCAATTATCACTCTTGATAATGCGTCGGCTGTAACATTTTCTTTCCCTTTAACGTGTTTAATGATGAAGTTATATTCCTCTAATCGAAGTCTAAATTTTGTCAACCTACTCGAAGGGTTAGTCATCCCAAAAGATAAACCAATGGACGATGATCCGTTAAAATTTCGAATTTCTTGCCATACAAATACGGCCGAAATTTCTGAACCGCCCATACAATAGAAAGCAGTTCTTTTCTATTGTTGCATAATTTTTTCTGCTTGATTCAAAGCTCTACTAGCATATGCTATGGGTCGATCGTTTCCATTTGATAAAACTGCTCCTACAGCATATCCAGATGCATCAGTACGTAAAACAAAGGTATTTCCATCCGAAAAATCTGGATAATCCAAGATTGGGGTTTATCAATGCTTCTTTCAATGACTCGAATGCTTCCTGGCATTCCTTTGACCATTCGAAAATAACTCCTTTGCGACTAAGTTTATTGAGGGGTGCAGCAACCCTAGCAAAATTTGGTATGAACTTCCGATAGTAATTAGCGAAAGCAACGAATCTCTTGGTCTCATGCGAGCTTTTCGGAACAGGATACTCCTGCATTACCCTAGTTTTTCTGGATCAGGTGATATGCCTTCACTAGAAATGGTATGACCAAGATAAAGTATTTGTTTTTTCAGAAAATTACATTTACTCGGATTGAGTTTCAAATTCACGTTTCGTAACC
Source organism: Novius pumilus (assembly GCA_020654155.1). NCBI lineage: Eukaryota > Metazoa > Arthropoda > Insecta > Coleoptera > Coccinellidae > Novius > Novius pumilus. The sequence continues at coordinate 14,000 of JAIFOV010000212.1, forward strand.
GATTCAAAACCTTGATTAAATTCTGATTATGATTTTGCAAGCTGTTACCAAAAACTATAAGATCGTCTAAATACACAAAACAATTTTGATAATTTAATCCTGACATCGCGATTGTCATGGTTTTGGAAAAAGCATTTGGCGAAATTGAAAGACCCATGGGCAGTCGCGTTAGCTGCCACATACCTTGGTCCGTCGAGAATGCTGTATAAGGTCTGGAAGATTCTTCCAGTTCAACTTGGTAGTAACCCTGATATAGATCTAGATGTGTAAAATAAATAGCTCCAGACAATGAATCCAAAATTTCTTCGATATTTGGTAATGGAAATTTATCACTCTTTATGCGCTTATTCAGCTGCCTATAATCAATGACAACTCTCCATTTTTTGTCTCCACTACTATCAGTTTTCTTAGGTACAATTAACAATGGTGCTGACCATTCTGAATTAGCTGGCTCTATTATACCGTCTTGACGCATCTTGTCTACCTGCTTATGGATTTCCGATTTTTGCGAATGTGGTAGCCGATAAGGTTTTGTATATGCTGGTGAAACGTCGTTCTGTAATTCAATTTTTTGTTTCGAAATATTCGTTACAGTAAAAGGATCGTTTTCAAGATAAAACACGTCCGCAAATTTCGCACAAATTTTCTCTATCGAATCCCGTTCGTTTTCAGGTAATCCTTCTAATTTGACTTCATCTAATCATCTTTCTACACGGTTGAGATTTTTTTTTGTTTTTTCGAAATGGTAATAATGAAATTTAGACAACTGTTCAGTTCTTGGCCTAAAGTTTTTCAATACGATCTCATTTTCATTAACGTTCATGATTCTAACAGGAATTTTGTTTCGCTGTGGCTTCACTATCGTACTCGCAACGAAAACTCCTTTTGCCACTTGTTCTGGATAAATTACACATTCCTCGCTCATATTTACTGATATGTATCTAATAATTTCGCATCTACGAGGAATTGCCAAAAAGTCGTTATAATCGGATTCAAAAGAAACATTGTATATTATACCATTATTTGAGAAAGAAAGCAAGCACTTTTCGTAATCAATTACTGCATCGTGTTTCATGAGGAAATCTGATCCTAATACTCCATTTATGTCACTGTCAAGGTCACGTAAAACATGAAATCGATGTGTCATCGTACTATTACCTATATTAAATGAAATATCTGTTGAACCCAAGGAATTTACTACGCCTGCAATACCGTTAATTGTTACTTTGTTTTTTCTTTCTATGCGATGTTTACTCTGTTCCGATAAACATGCTTTTGATATTACACACAACGAAGCGCCTGTATCTATTAAAAATTTAAAATTTTGCCATTTATTTGAGTAGTTACGAAATTCAAACCGTTCATAGCAAGCACCACAGTGTCACCTATTTTTGTGTTATTTTCTTTAGGAACGAAAAACTGATTTCTGACATTGGAATTTTGGTTGTTATTCTGTCTACCATTGCTCTCTAATTGAAAACTATGATGACCTGGCCTCGTGCTACCTGTACCATGTCTTTGCAAAACCCTCTACCTCTACTGCTGTATTGACCTCGAAATTTGGGATTTCCGCGCGAATTTCCGGCATTATTGGAAAAGATCTATAATCATTACGGTGATTGTTCTGAATTTTTCTACCCCGGTTGTTATTATTAAAAAAGGAATTCTTTCCCCGCATGAAAAACATGGGCTGAGGGATTGAACTTGAACCTTTTGACAACTCTTCCTCTTTCGCCGCTTTTATCGCGTCTTTTAGTTTTTCGAAGTTTCTAGCTTTTACTATGACTCTAACTTCATGGTCACGTAGACCGTTTGCAAATGTAGTCACGGCCAATTTCTCGTTAATGCTGGCTAAAATTTGGGTCGATTCTTCGATACCGTCAGCTTGTGCTAAAGTAAGATTCGTCATAAGCTTCTCAATAGATTCACCGAAGTCTTCTATTGTTCTATTTTTCTGATGACTGTTATGAAGCTGAATTGACAAAGCCGAAACTGATGCTTTCGTCAACAATCTATCTCTCATATCTCTGATGAGATCTTGATTCGACGGGTATGTTGGACAAAGTCTGACTTTAGCATTTTGCGACATTTTAATTTTCAAAACATAATTTGTGAGTAATTTCTTCCCATTTCATCTAAAACCGAGTCATAGAGCTCGATAGCATCTATGAGTTGTTTTACGGACTCCTCCGAATTGTCCATAGAAGGCAACATAGAGGTTGCTGTTTTTAAATCGAAACTCTGCGCCATTTCAAACAGTTCTGGATTCGCTTGAATATTGTTTAATCTATCCGTTAGAATTCTTTCGATAGAACTAATAATCGGCAAAGTCGCGTTAATATATTCTTCTATTTTTCTATAAGCTTATCATCATGTTCCTCTTGACTGAATTGCGCCCGTTCTAGATTAAATTTTTCCTCTAATTTCTGCAATTTCCTAAGTTTTCTCCTAATACCCTCTAGATCAGAACGCCTACTTGCGCCTTCCTTTGTCAAATTTTTTAGAAAGCTCTTCAGCTCTTCATATATGTTTTTAAATTTATCAAACCTTTCCATTCCGTAAAATATCTAACCATTATGCTTGACTTAATTACGTGAAACACTATATACTAAGAACAATGGGAGTGCCTTCGATATAGTTATGATACTACTATGATAATAATATGAGTTGGAATTACAATAAAAAATATGTAAAATGTCTTTCACATCCAAAGTATTTCGGTCACTACCGCGCACCACCCAATTACTGAGTTTGAAATTACGTTTCTCACTCATCTGTATATTTCAGTGTCTATGATGATTGTGTTGTTGCTTCTGACCGGTTTCAAAACGGTGATATCAGGATGGGCTTCAAGGAAGTTCTTTGTCCGTTTTATATTGTTTTCAATTAGTCTGTCTTGTCTAGGTATATGTTGGTTTCTGGTCTTGTTAATATGGGATGAATGCGTCTGTGTTAATCTGCTTCGTATATTGTCTTGTGTTCTTTTATCAAGTGTCCGGATAGCGCTTTCTAAGAGCTGTGCCAGATAAATGTGAGGTTAATTAATTAAAGTGTTCGGATATATAGTATTGCTCTCAACTTTCTTCCTCTCGTCTCATTTTTGTATTTCTTGAAAAATAGCACTGGATAGACTACAAGAAGCCAAGCTGTTGCTGCCACCGGCTTCAAAAAAACAAAAACTAGAGGAACTCGCCAGACCGTTTTCAGAAAAGTTGGAGACTTCGATAGCGTTTCTATGTACATCAACAACTACTGTTTCCGTTTTTAGGATATCGTTGTTTTGATCGCTCATCCTCTTGAATGATTCATAATCATTTTTTATCTCCTGACAGTCGTCGCTACCAATATTGCTTATAATAGTACCGTTCTCTAACAGGTTATGAACGTAGGCTTGAAGAATGTTTTATCGTAATCTTCTGGTTCCTCCCACTCAATGTTGTTCCTTTTTGAGGTACATTTAAGACGATCCAGATGGTCCTCCAAATCCAGATTGTCCTCTTTAACAACCGAAAGTCGTTTGGAGTCAGACCAGGATGGGCTTTGATCGCCGATTACTGCGGCATGCTTCCTTACGACGAGATCCAGTTGTCGAAACATTTTCATGAGGAAGGTTGGAAGTTATATACGTTATTGCATGACAATATTTGGTCGCCCGGTCTCAAAGCGGCTCCTTTCGCAATTCCGTCGTCTTTTGTAAATAGCACGAATAATCTCGGCTTTCAGTCCGGTCCCTTGCAGATACCACAACCCAACTTCGATCTTGGTGAAACCATTATACTGATTCTGACATCCACTACCTTTTCACCGAGAAAAGGAGACAGTCGCATTGAATGATTGTCGTTGATAATCTGCCAACTTAGGGAGTCTGTTCTCTTTTCTTCAACGAGAATCGTCCTACTGTTCGTAATCGTAATCTTCTGGTTCCTCCCAATCAATGTTGTTACATTGTGAGGTACATTTAAGACGCTCTAAACGGTCCTCCAGATCCAGATTCTCCTCTTCAACAATAGAAAGTCGTTTGGAGTCAGACCAGGATGGGCTTTGATCGCCGGTTACTGAACTGGACGAGCTGTATTAACCACACAACACGCCTGGGAACATTTCGGATGCGGCATTCTTCCTTACGACAAAATCCAGTTGTCGAGACATTCTCATGAGATAAACGTATTCGTTGAAAAGTATATCGCTAAAATCTACATTATTGCATGACAATATTTGGTCGCCCAGTCTCAAACCGGCTTCTTTCTCTATTCCACCGTCTTTTGTATATTGCACGCAGATTCTTGGCCTCCAGTCTGGTGCCTTGCAGATACCACAACCCAACTTCAATCTAGGTGAAACAATGATGCTGATTCTGACATCGTGAGACAGGAAAGAGAGTCGCATTGAATGATTGTCGTTAATAATCTGCCGACTTAGGGAGTTTCAACTGAAGCCTTTACTTTCGGAGTTAGTTCATCCGCTGATTTACCGAAAATTCAGATTCCTGTTTTTGATGGTGACATTCGTACATGGTCACCTTTTCTCGATCTATTCAATAAGGTTATTCACACGAACACGAATTTGACAAATATTGAAAAGATTCATTGCTGGTTTACGTTGCCTAGGAATGAGTCGTTAGTGAAGTCAGTTCTTATGACAGATGAAAATTATAGTATTGCTTATGAAACACTAATTTCGAGACACCAGAATAAACATTTCCTTGCGACATCATATTTTGATGCGATGTATTCGGTGTAATAATTGAGAAAACCATCTATCAAAGGTGTACGAAGACTGTTGGATATATTCAGAAAAAATTTCTATGCTCTCAAAGCTCTAGATTATGATACTGATTCCTGAGATTTTGTCTTGTTCAATATTTTGCTACAGAAAGTAGACACCAAAACTCATACTGACTTTTGAACTCAGCAGAAAAGAATTACCTACCTATGCAAATTTAACCACATTTCTGAATAATCAATGCAAGGCTTTGGAGTCCGCTCCGAGCATGTTGACAGTTTCATTTTCTCATTCAAAGTCTACAGGGTCGATATATAATCATACCTCAACATTTTTGGCGAACACATCGAATGTGAATACTGAATTCCACCCAAATTGTGTACTGTGCTCTGGTCTGATTCTCAAGGAGCGTTAATTTGGATTAAATCGTCACCGCATAGGTGGAAACCCTCAAAAAAATCGAAAAGGGCTGCGTCTCGCCCGTTTCCCAATCTGAATATCGGTCCAATTCGGGACTCTACCCACCGTATCATGGAGTCTTAAAAAATGATGATGTACAAAAAACTAGAGTTGACTTTGACTCTAGTGCGCGTCTTACCAAAAATTCTTGAGTGAGGAGGGTGTCCTCAGGGTGGGTGGTAGGTTATCTCGTGCAACTCTTCATTTCGATGTCAAACATCCTATAGTATTACCCAAGTCTCACAGATTACTTTCATAAAATTTTTTGAAAGATTCTCGTTTGGAAACTCTGATCTCTCTCCTAACCAACGCCTGGATCCTTCTGGTTTCCATGAAACTATGCACAGAGGGGTACTGAAGATGATGAGCGTGAGCTGTTCCTCTTTTTTTAACTAGAGAATCTAGATTTGGGTTCCACCAGTGCAATCTATATTTATTATTCAATTTGGGCCCTGTCTTCGGAATAAATCTGTTCGCGGCTTCAATTAAACTCTCGTGAAATTCCTCAAGTGATGTTACCTTACTTCCTTTCATTCTCTCATTAATGTGGTCATGGAAACCTAACCAATTTGCCCTCCCAACATCGAAGATTTTTGTTGGGTGTTTGGTCCAAAGAATAGACTGTGCAGATACATTTGCTAACGAAATCAGAATAGGAAAAAGGGTCTTTTATAACTGACCAATTAGACGACAAGGACAGGTCCGGCGAACATATTGTCACGTCTGGGGCACTTTTTGAGTTCTCCGGGGGAGAGATTCTAGTAATTGTTCCATCATTCAGTATGAAACATCTGTTTCAGTTGTTGCTGTAAACAGATTTGTACCGTTTTGGTTTGTGAAATTAGATCCCCAGATTGGATTTTGAGCGTTTAAATCTCCACAGATAATGAAGGGAGAATTTATCATAAGAAACAATCTATCCCACATGTTATAATAAACCACAATATTGGGAGGACAATATATATTAATCAACGAGGTTACCGATTTTGAGAGATTGTGATTGAACTCCCCTAGGAAATATGTTGTCATCTATGGATTCCTGACTCCATTTAATAGATTGCCTAACCAGAATAGCGGTGCCACTTCGTCTCGAGTCCCTGATTATATGGAATCCAGAAATTTTAAATTGTTCAGATATTTGTTGACAAGTTTGCGATAAGAGAATTATGTCCGGTTTGTGACCTTTAATTAATACTTTTAGATTATTAAGATTAGCTTTAATGGATCTACAATTCCATTGGATAATTTTCAGTTTGTTTATCATTTAACTTGAGCGTGAGTTACTATGTAGATTATTTAAATTGTTGAATTCGATGAATTACTTTCTGAAGTTAATATGGGGTAAGAATTGCTTGTTGTAGCTTCTTCTTTTTCGTGGGAAGTATAATTGTGGTTAGGAATTGGGTTACTGTGAGATGAATTTCTTTGGTTTATGTCAATGACAGCACAGTTGTTAATTATTAGTTTTATTATTTCTAGGATTTTAGGGTCTAATGAATCCATTGATGGAATGTTAGAAGATTTACTTCTCTGATTGTTCAAAAGTCTGATGGAAGGATTGTAATCTGACGATTGAGATACGTTCAGATATTTCATATACGATTTATTATCATATCCTTGTGTTATTGGTCAATTTTTCCTTTTTTTTGTTACAGACGAATATAATTGTTTATCTACTTCTTGTGTTTGTGAGATTTGTTTCCTGTTTTTAACTTCTATTATGTGGGGTTATTCAGAATTCATAGATTTATTTTTCAGTTGGGGGTAGGAATTTGGCGACTTAATAGGGTTTTCATAATTGTTAGAGGACTGAATTGTTGCATATAAACGTGGAGTTAGTTTAGATGCTTCGAAATAAGAAATATTTTCTAAAGTGTAACAAGTAGTTCCACATACATACACGGTAGATCGCATGCACTGTACAGATCAAGCATGCGCAAGGAGGAATTGGATACATGGTGAGCAGCAACGAGAGAGATCGGTCGCGTTGGTAATTGTAGAACAATAAAGTGGAATTGCTAATATTAAGTATCGACTATTATTGTAAAAACGCCCTGCAACAGCTCAGAAGTGGGATAAGAGCAATTAATGTCAATTGTGTCTTTTTTCGGACTTTTTTTTCTTTGTGAATCTTAGTGTCCGACAACGCGGCCACGTGCTAAAGGTTGGTGCGTCCGCTATTTGTGTGTATGCGGTAATCGAGAAGCGCTATAGGAGAAATAACAATATGAGTTCGACTACCGATCTAGGCAAGTTGAACATGACGGAATTACGAGAAGAATTGCAAACCAGAGGTTTGAATACTAAAGGTAAGAAGCCGATTCTTGTGAAAAGATTGGGAAAAGCATTGGAGAAAGAGATAGATAAAGAGCTACCCGATACCAGTATTCTCGATACTACAACAGTGGCGGAGTTGCTAGGTGAATTTGTCATAAAAGGTGAAGCGTTCGAAAGCTGGGCCCCACAAATAAATTTAATATGCGACACTTATAATTTAGATGATAACGTTTTACGTATTATTGTCATGGGTTAATTCAAAGGAAAAGTGTTAACATGGTTTCACTCAAAGCCAAAAATTTCTGTTCTTGCTGTTGACGAATTAATCAACGAAATCCGAAAAATGTTTTTTCACCAAACAAGTAAAAAATTTTTGAAAATCGAGTATGGCAAACAAATGAATCGTTTAACGAATATGTTTACGAAAAAGTTATATTAGCTAAGAATCGATGAAGAAGATCTTATTGAATATATAATTGAGGGCATTCCGGATGATTCTTCACGTGATCTAGCTCGCATGCAACGGTTCAAATCGTTGTAGAAAAGTCCGAAATTGCCAACATCGAAAGTACGGGAGAAAGTCACGATCATTTTCACTCTGCAGTAAAACTTATTTTCCAAGACGAAGATAATACATTTGATCTTAAACTAATTGCCCTTTCAGCTAATGGTAGCCCAATTAGTTTTGAAGAAACTAAATTTATAAATGCAGGTCTTGTACAGGAAGTAGCGTCATCAACTCAGGAATATCATGGTGTAAATGAGTCGGAACTGAAAATTATCGGGAAAAGTAAGGTAATTTGTTGTTTGAATGGTTTTAAATGGAAATTCGAAATATTTGTGGTTCCAGATGATACGATGAGTGCATCAATCGTTTTGGGCCGCGATACTTTCGAAACATTCGGATTAGACATTTCACATATCGCTGATAACAGACAGAAAATTCTCGACTTTTCTGACTTTAAAAATACGGAATTGGAAAAATCGGGAAATATTCTAAGTCGATGTAATTTTGCCGCAGTTGTTGATAGTAATTCATTTGAGAAAAATTTAATAACATCGCAAAACCTCGATGAGAAAATTGTATCTCTCAGACACAATTTAGAGAAAGAAGAAAGTAAAACGTTTGAAATGCGAAACGGTGTAGTATATCGTGAAAGTGGTGACAGATTGTTGTTTTATGTGCCAGTCGAAATGGAACACGCGGTTTTATACAAATATCATGACGAAATGGGACACATGGGTAAAGAAAAAGTTTTTGAAATTTTGTCAAAGTTTAATTGGTTCCCAAATAATCGAGAAAAAATTGTGAAACATACGAAAAATTGTTTAACATGTATTGCGTTCAATCCAAAGTATGGAAAGAGCGAAGGATTAATCGAGTGTATCCCCAAAATCAACAAACCCTTCGAAACAATTCATATTGATCACATAACCATCGCGGATAATCGGATGCGTAACAAAAACTATATATTAGTAGTGATTGTCGGTTATACTAAGTTCATAAAATTATATCCATGCAAGTCAACAACAAGCAGGGAAGCGATAAGTAAATTAGAAACCTATTTTGCATATTATAGACAACTGAGAACCATAGTATCGGATAGAGGAACGTGTTACACGTCAGCTGAATTCGAATCATTTTTGAGCAACCTTAATATAAAACACATTAAAATTGCAACAGGTTCACCACAAGCGAACGGTCAAGTAAAAAAAGTAAATCGTACGATAGGACCGTTACTTGCGAAGCTATCACAGGAAGAAACAGGGAATACGTGGGTGAAAGTCATTTATGAAGTAGAGTTCGCGCTGAATAATACCATTCATTCGTCAGCTAACGAAACTCCAAGTACACTTTTATTCGGTATAGATCAGAAGGGAAAGGTAAATGACTTCATTGCTGAATTTGTATGTGATAAGGTAAACGAGGAGGCACGAACTTTGACGTTTGTTCTTGAATAAGCAGAAAAACAAATCATTAAAGGTCAGGAAAAAATGTTAAACCAAGCAAATAAGAAACGAAAGTTACCTGAAGAATATTATGTCGGAGATTATGTAATGCTAAAGAACAATGACTGCACTAAAGGAATTTATCCAAAACTCAAGCCCAAATTCAAAGGACCGTATCAAATAGAAAAAGTTTTGAGAAAAAATCGTTATGTTGTTGCTGATGCTCCTGGATGCCAGCTTAATCAAAAAAAGATACGAAGGGGTTTGGGAGCCGGCAAATATGCGACTATGGAGAATGGCTTTTAGTGTCAACAAAGAGTAAAAAAAAGGAAAAAAAATTTCTCTCCTATTTTATATGGTTTTTGTTTTGGTAGTTTTATATTCATTTGTATTTGTTTATATATAAGTATGAGGTTAAGTCTCAGTATTGCGTGATCGTTAGGGAACCGCCTGTAATTTGAATTGATTCGTTCGAGGACGAACGATAGGTCAGGTATGGCCGAGCTGTAACAAGTAGTTCCACATACATACACGGTAGATCGCATGCACCTTAAGGTGCGTCCAGCTACGTTCGAGGCAGCAAGCTAATTGCCCCACCGAGGCGGTGCGGTCGTAAATAAGAAATACAGCAAAGGACCGCTTATCTCATGTGAACCCATTAACAAATTTCACGAGACCGTATCATATTACCAGTCGAGGATTCCGTCGAACAAGTCAAATTTCGCGTTTAACATCGACTTTTTTTGTTTCGATTTATTCCTATTTGTGAATTGAAAAAAAAACGAACAATGAGCGACGATTTATTATCTGATATCTCTCCAAGCATCTTCTTCTTTCACCACATTCATATTCAATTTCTCATGTTTTCTTCCATAGAACCCGATATAGTCTGTCTCTTTGATGAAACTCAGCACTTTTTCGTTTGACCCACTCATATCGATGTTTAAAAATGAATGAGCCGCATTTCTTTCAAAATGTTCTAGCAAGTTACAGTTTTTCGAATTCGTGGAAAAAACCTTGTGGGGAAAAATGATCGACTATCCGCTTTCTAAAATCAACCCTCTTTCCAAGAAAAACGGATATTGACGGTATTGTTCACAATGCAATTGTTCAGATGTACCATGTGTTCCTGCGTGTTGTGCGCTCCACGCACCTCCGGTGGAGGGTGCGTGGTGCGCATGGCCGTTGCGAGAGGAACGCAGTATTGTAGATGAAGTTTTGTAGAGTAGATACATAGTTGGGTGAGTAAATACCTACGAACTTATCATTTCGTTTCATTTTGGTTTTGCATCGGTAAGAAAAAATATCATACTATATCCGAAACTTCTTTTCGTTAGTAGTTGCTCCAGTTCAATACCCTGACCGGTTAGGGTTTACTAGTTTTCGTTCACTTACTACCCACCACAGGGTGAACTGTCAACATTTTATGGTAGCAGAGCGTGGTTTAATAGTTTTCGTTTGATTAATTTTTCGACGAAGTTTTCGGATATTGCTCGGTTTGTTTTCGTTTTAGTTGACTTCGACCTAATTACGCCTATCGATTCGTTTCTTTCGTGTTGATTTCTTCCTACCGTGGATTTATGCACGGCATCGGTTGCATATTCTCTTCAAGCGGTGTTTGTTCTGCGTGATTTCGTCGCGTAACCAGTTTATTATCTTCGGGCGGTCGATTGTCGTGCCGCGTATCTTGTTAATTTTCGAACGTATTGATAACTTTAATTCATATCGATTTTGTTTGTAACGTCACAGAATGACGCCGAGTATATTGAGTAATCAAATGGAACTTGGCAAGCGCCTTTCCAATTTCATTGCAAATTCGGTGGATAAGGTTGGAACAGAGAAGCGAACACAATTTCATTTTTCTTCGCGACTAGAACTTTTGGAATCTTACTGGTCAAAATATTCGGACCAATACCTGAAGCTTCTTGATTACCAACAAACTGACGACGAAATCGCTGAATACTTGAAGTCGGAGGCTTTTGTGGAGACTGAGTTGATTTATATAAGGGCTAAATCCACATTGTTACATCTAAAAAATGAACTTAATACAGGCGCCTCCTTCTTGAGTAACCAAGTTACTGAGCATCCTTCAAATATGTCAAGAGTACGTTTAACACTTCCAAATCTTGCAATACCAACATTTACTGGAAAACAAGCAGATTGGGAATCGTTTCATAATCGTTTTACCGCATTTATAGATTCTAACCCTACAATGTCAGAAATTGATAAGCTTCAATGCTCTGTGCAGGGTGACGCGGCACAGAGATTGAAGGGTATTCCAATAGTAGATTCAAATTTCTCGGTAGCAATGGAGAGATTGAAACGTCGGTATGATAATCGATCCATCCGTCTTTTGAAGCTTTAATCGATCTTCACTCGGTACGCACACGCAACTTTCGCGATTTAGGAAGTCTAATTGACAAAGCTGAAGAATCAGTTCAAGGTTTGCGAGATTTGAATTGTTTTAATGATATTGATTGTCATTTTGTTATTCATTGCATGTTAAGAAAACTTGATGCCTCTACCAAAGAAGCCGGGAATTTGTCGCGTCAACAGACAACAGAATTTCCAACTTATTCGGCGTTGGTTAGTTTTCTAGAACATAGGTTACAGTCCTTGGAACAGGCACAATCTAACATGGTAACTGAAACTAAAAACCTTCGTAAAACCGACTCCGTTTCAGCAAATACGTCTAGTACCTCAAACTTCGGTAAGTGGATCTTGTCCACTGTGTCAGTCTAAACATTCACTAAATTTCTGTTCATCTTTTGAGAAATTTACCCATCTTCAACGATTCGCATTTTGCAAGGATAATAAACTGTGTCTGAATTGTTTTGGTAAGTCTCATTATTTAGTTAATTGTTTTTCATTGAACAGATGTTTGATTTGTAAACAGAAGCATCACACTGAGCTTCACAGTCCTCGCTCTTCGTTGAACTTAGCTGCACCAAAGTTCACTCCATCGTCAGAAACAGTAAAACACAATTCTTATTTCGATTCTGGCGCACTAGCCAGTGCAAACACTGTTACCATTGGTCGAATAATTTTGCTAGCCACTGCAGAGGTTTCTGTTAGGAATCAAATGGGTGACTCGTATCGCGTCCGAGCTCTGGTTGATCCCGCAGCGGAAAAGTCGTTCATTTCGGAACGTCTGGTAGAATTATTGTCTTTGCCCAGGCATTCAGCTGGTGTATCGATCATTGGTGTTGGCGCAAAGAAAAACTTATCTGCCAGACACCAAACTACGTTCCTAATCAGTTCCAAAGATTTATCTCAATCTTTAGAGGTCAATGCCTCAATTCTTTCGCAACTTACTCGCATAATGCCTATTCGCGATCTGCCTGAATTGAATTTTTCGCATCTCGACGGTATTGACTTGGCAGACCCAATGTTTCGACAGTCCCGAAAAATTGATCTCATCATTGGAGCAGATGTTTATCCTCAAATTATTTTAGAAGGGTTGATCCGTGGACCAGTGGGAACTCCAGTAGCTCAAAATTCTATTTTCGGTTGGATTTTGACTGGATTGGTCGGTCATTCTCATAGTTCTCTTTCTACTACCAACATTTTTCATACTTCAGTAAGACCATTATTATCCGATTTGGCTGCCAAATTCTGGCAAATCGAAGAATTACCCGCGCCAACATCCTTGACACCCGAAGAACAATACTGTCCAGAATACTATTCTCAGACAGTTACCCGTACTACGAACGGTCGTTTCGTCGTTCGTCTTCCATTTCGTTTTCAGAAAAATATTTCAGATATTCGAGAAATAGCAGCAAGTTCTTTTCTGCGATCTGAAAAACGCAGACATAAAAGTTCTATTTTTCATACTTCATATAGTGAGTTCATGGACTCGTATATCAAGTTAGACCACATGCGTCTAGCAACGCCTTTGGAATCGGGTACAGCTCAGTATTATCTTCCTCATCATGCGGTACTTAAAAGCGATAGTACAAAAATTAGAGTGGTTTTCAATGCCTCTCAACGGGGTAGTAATAGTTTGTCTCTTAATGATTTGTTATTACCTGGTCCTAAACTTCAACAGGACATTACGGGTATATTGACTAGGTGGAGATTTTTCAAATTTGTTTTTATTGCGGATATCGTCAAAATGTTTCGGCAGATTCTGATTCACCCGGACGATAGATGCTGGCAACATATCTTATGGAGGTCGAAATCTTCTGACCCTATCCAGGACTATCAAGCACAAACTGTCACTTATGGAATGAAATCTTCTCCCTTCCTAGCAATTCAAACCCTGTTGCAATTGGCCGCTGACGGCAGCGGGACTTTTCCCTTGGGTGCACAAGTGTTGCAATGTCAAACTTATGTCGATGATATTTTTGCGGGTGCTGATTGTATTTCTAACGCTTTGAAAGTTAAACGTCAGATCATTGACCTACTCGATTCAGCACAAATGGAACTCGGTAAATGGTCGTCCAATTCGATAGATTTGGTTTCCGGTCACTGATAGATCAGTGAAATTCGATTCGAACGAAATTGTTTCTGCATTGGGAATTAAGTGGATGCCAGAATCCGATTTATTCATTTTCGTTTCCTCGATACCGCCGGTAAAATTAAAGTATTCGAAAAGATTAGTCCTTTCTGAGACGGCTCAACTATTTGATCCTTTTGGTTGGTTAGCTCTGGTTATCGTCATTGCAAAAATTCTTATTCAAGATTTTTGGTTGACTAGTTTAGATTGGGATTCGACCCTACCTGACGACTTACTTAGTCGATGGTTTAATTTTCGTTCTTCTTTGGATTCTGTCGGTAAAATCAAAAGTCCTCGATGGACTCTTAGCTTCGAGTCCTGGGAATTGCATGGATTTTCAGATGCATCGAAACGTGCATTTTCTGCTGTTGTCTATGCTCTTGTTCCTCGTAGAGCTTCTACTCTTTTGATGGCCAAAACCAAGATAGCCCCTGTCAAAGTACAAACAATTCCTCGTCTTGAAATGTGTGGTATGGTGTTGTTGGCTAGACTTACATCACATCTTCTGAAAAATCTTTCGCAAGCGCCATCAAAGATCTATTTTTGGACAGATTCTAATATCGTTCTCGACTGGTTGAACGGACACCCTTCCAGATGGACGACATTTGCATCCAATAGGGTTAGCGAAGTGAAGACTCTTTTTCCGGATATAGAATATGGACATCTTCCATCAGGAGATAACCCAGCTGACGTGGCATCCAGAGGACTAGTCCCTGATCAACTTGCTTCTTTCAATTTATGGTGGAACGGACCACGATGGCTACTTCACGAAGAAAACTGGCCAATTTCGAGATGCCCTCAGCCCATAGATGAAGTTCCGGAGACAATTACAGCGACTACAACAATGGTGGAAGAAAACCATTCAGTGCTCGATCATTTGAAGAAATTCTCATCTCTTACAAACATTCTGAGGATTCTATCGTTTTGTTATCGTTGGAAATGTAATGCAGGACAAACTAAACATTTACGAAACTTCGACACTTTGACAGCCGCAGAATATAAACTAGCTCGTATTAGCCTCTTTAGAGCTGTTCAGTTGTATCATTATTCAAATGAAATACGTTGTCTTCACAATAATCATCCAATTTCGACTAAAAGTCAACTATTTAGACTCGTACCTTTCATCGTCAGCGATGGTCTACTGAGAGTGGGAGGTCGCTTGCAAAATACTTTCCTACCATTCGATGAAAAAAATCCGTCAATTTTACCCGGATCTTCGATATTCACCCGTCGTCTAATCGAACATGTACATCAAATTGCTTTGCATGTTGGTGTACAATTGATGAACAGCTATCTAACAAGATCATTTTGGATTACCCAAGGATTACGTACGATACAGAGAGTTTATCGTCAATGCGTAACCTGCATCCGCTACGCTTCGCGAACTGGTGTACAACAAACGGCCCCATTGCCAATGTATCGAGTGACTCCTTCTCGACCTTTCGCTCATACTGGAATAGATTATGCGGGTCCATTTACGCTACGTGCATTGAAAGTTCGAGGATCCACTTCCACCAAAGGATACATTGCCATATTCGTCTGTATAGCGATCCGTGCAGTTCACATTGAAGTGGTTTCTGACCTGACAACCAACGCTTTCCTGAACGCCTATTCTAGGTTCACTGCTAGACGTGGATCGTGTCAGAATATTTATTCGGACAATAGCACCACCTTTAGAGGCGCATCAGAAGAAATACACAAATTGTTTGTTAGATCATCCAAATGGTCAACGGAAGTTGGTGCTGTTCTAGCTTCGCAGGGAACGAAATGGAACTTTATTCCACCTCGAGCTCCTCACTTTGGAGGATTATGGGAGGCAGCGGTTCGAAGCTTCAAATTCCATTTCCGAAGAGTTGTGGGCGATACAGTTCTTAGTTTCGAAGAAATGTGTACTCTTGCCGTCAAAATTGAAGCCTGTTTGAATTCTAGACCGTTGTCTAGAATAAGCGCATCTGGAACTGACGAAGTAGATTTAACCCCCGGCCATTTCCTTACCGGTACTGCTTTGCTGGCACCCCCAGAGCGGATCGCAGACGCGGATCTGGATGATCACCCAAAAACTTTTCGAACTCGTTGGCGAATGGTCGACCACATGAGAAACTCGTTTTGGCATCGTTGGCGGAAAGAAATATTGAGCCAATATCAGCAACGAAACAAAAGGCAACGAGCTACTCTTAACTTTGACGTAGGGAGTGTCGTTATCATGACCGATGACATTACTCCTCCGACTCATTGGCCGCTCGGTCGAGTTATTGAGGTGCATCCAGGAAAAGATGGGTTAGTCCGCGTCGTTACGATAAAAACCTCGAAGTCTACCTTTATACGATCGATAACTAAACTGATAAAGCTGTCCCAGGATGTGGATATCGAAGATATAGCAAAACTTGAGCATGATAGAGAAAATAAGCCGTAGTGTTTTTGTTTGTCAACTTTGATTTTTTTTTGTATCATTCCTAACATTCGTTACCATTTGACTAATTTTTTTTATTGTTTTTTTCTCTTGTAATTTTTTTGAGATAAGACATAACGATATACGAATTGGTAAATCATTATTTTTTGTATATTATTTGCATATTATTTCAAATTTTGTAAAGCTGAGCAACTAGTATCGCACTGCAGCTGAATTGTTATAATTGTTTCTTTTTACATTTGTTTTTCATCTATGGCTTTGTTTTATTGCTGCCGAAGCAGCAAGGCGGGCGGTATGTTCAGATGTACCATGTGTTCCTGCGTGTTGTGCGCTGCACGCACCTCCGGTGGAGGGTGCGTGGTGCGCATGGCCGTTGCGAGAGGAACGCAGTATTGTAGATGAAGTTTTGTAGAGTAGATACATAGTTGGGTGAGTAAATACCTACGCACATATCATTTCGTTTCATTTTGGTTTTGCATCGGTAAGAAAAAATACCATACTATATCCGAAACTTCTTTTCGTTAGTAGTTGCTCCAGTTCAATACCCTGACCGGTTAGGGTTTACTAGTTTTCGTTCACTTACTACCACCAAAGGGTGAACTGTCAACAGCAATAAACGTTGAAAAGATGACATTTAGAAAGCGACCGTAGGTCAATTTGATTTAATAAGTATGAAAAATTTGTTTTCATCTATTTCAAATTATGGAAACATGGATTAATAGCTGACATTCGCTGCAAATTCACTTAATTGGAATAATTTCAAATTCATTTGGAGTCGGAATATTTTCATTGTTCCTTTTGGGAAATTAAACCAACTTTTCGATAGTGTGGTCGCAAATGAACCGACAGTAAGCAATGGTTCAATTCTCTACAAATACTATGGAGAAATGGAAAGATCTGCTTTTGAAAATACATTTTTAGAATAGATTATTGCAACAGAACAGATAACGTTATTAATTGGAAATTCATCTCCTAAATTTCAATCTCATTCCGCAAAGTGCAAAAATTTTTTTTAGAAATTAGATTAATTTAACCGATCTCTATTAATAAATCGATCCGCTTTTGAATTTTAATGATTAATTTTTTTGCATCATGAAATATATACATCCTTGTTGCAAAATATAAAAAAAACATGAGTTGCAGTCGCATTTCGCAAGTCGTTTTGATATTTCGAAAAAAGAAAAGCAAAATGTATTCTCTCGTTCACAAGCCGCGGTTCCAAATTCGCCGTACCCACCCCAAGCGGATCGGTCCCGTACGGATGTTGAACGTTCGGTGAACTATTTACCTCTCTAGGATCCCTTGATGAGGTCGTTTAAAATACTGCCTCGCTCTAATGTAGACGGGTCGAAAATTTGACAGGCGTTCGTTCGGTACTTAATATGTCACCCAAAGCCGTTAATATACAAAGAAATGCGCCGGTTTCGATGAATCCGTACGCTGCCTCGAACGTATCTGGACGCACCTTTACAGATCGGGCATGCGCAAGGAGGAATTGAATAGATGGTGAGCAGCAACGAGAGAGATCGGTCGCGTTGGTAATTGTAGAACCAGAAAGTGGGATTGCTAATATTAAGTATCGATTATTATTGCAAAAACGTCCTACAACAAAAGCTATTAATTTAAGTATTTGTTTTTGTCTATCGTATTCCGGACATATTCTGTTTGTTGATTGATGGGATTCCGAACGAAATATGCAGATAGGATTTGATATCTTATCACAGGTGTCCTCTTCGTGATTATTTGCACAATTTTTACATCTTTTCATGCTATTACAGTTATTTTTGGTTTGCCCATATCTCAAGCAATTAAAGCATTGCGTGACAGGACCGATATATAATGTTACTTTTCGTGAACAACCCCAAAGGCCTATTCTATCTGGAATATTCTTCCCTTCGAATGTAACTACCCGTGAGTTTGATGGAACATATTTAATTACTCCTTCCTCTTTCGTTCTTCGATTGAGTTGCTTTGCATCGACAATTTGAACTTTTGAGTCCGCGTGGTTAATTATATCCTTTGGGATGATATCCGAACCAATATTAGATATTACCCCTTTGCTCGTCAGCAATCCGTTTGGTATAAAGACCTTTGTGTTTTCATCTTGGGTCCAGGGATTGTTTGTAGAAAATTCATTTGCTGCTGCTGCCGAAACAAATTCTGATGCAATTTTGTTTTTCCCTTTTTTATTAATATTTTGTATACCCGAAACCCCTGCAGCGATCAATTTTTTACCTAAATTCATTGGAAGTATGTTACCTATGTTATGCGAATTTTGGCCTTCCCCGATTATCAGACAGGGACCCGTATCAGTGATTGAATATATAAATGGCCCCTTGTTAGTTTTTTCATTTGTAGGAGCTGGATTAACTGGTTTGATATTGGTAGTATTTTTCTTTTCAACTTCTTCGATTCTATCTTCCAAATTTGAAATTTCTTCACTCAGTTCGTCGTTTTCATCTAATGATAAGGGAATGTTATCGAGTTAGCACATTAACGCGATCGTATCAGCTGTAGAATATATATTATTTTTCTGGTGGCTTTCAGATCCCACCACCAAGGAGATATATGTTTTTCTAGACTTTGGCGTCAATTTAGATATTAATCTATCATTAAAATCGCGGTCAGGGGATCGTTTCTCTCCCTTCTTCCCAATCCATGATTGGGGGAGTTTAATTGAAAGTTCCACCAACTGTCTATATCGTTATACTTGTTAATTTAATATATAACTAGTAATCAATTAATGTATGAGACTTACCCCAATAACTGTTAAACTACTGTTAAACAATACGATTGTTAATATACCACAGATCAGGTTCCAACACCAGAAGGAAGCGGAGGGGATGTCACCGCTTCAACCGACCTAATCAGAATCTGATTGTCGTGTTTCTCGCGCTAGTCGTGTGTCATCGGTCGTCAGGTAATGTGTTTCACTCTGTGCGTTCGTTGTCTATTTTCTGTATGTTTCTTTGTTCTCCCAAATTTCGGTTTGAATTAATAATAATTAATGACTTAGGCAATCTATATCTGATCTATCGTTGACTGTGTTCTCGATATTACGTTGAATTTTAATAGCTTCCAATATTTCCCTAACTTTATGCCGGGTTTCTTGGGCGAGGATACGTGTGTTGTCATAATCAAAGTCATGTTTCGTTTCTTTGTGATGTTCATTCAGAGCTATTACAGCCTTTTTCGAATATTTGTTTTCAATCTATCACCCAAACGTTGTATCGTCTGCCCTATGTACTGCTATTTACACCCTCCACATGGAATGCTGTAGATCACTCCTGATATTTGTGTTATTGATAACGGTGCTTTGATTGTCATGTATAACATCTTAATCTGGTTGTAAGGTTTGTGTGCCACCTAAATGTTATTGTTCCTAAGGATATTTCGTATTTTATGCAATAAGTCGGGTATATATATATATATGGTAGAGTTACGTACTTCATATCAGGTTGGTCTGTTGTCAGTGAATGTGTGTTATGTTCTCATTATTCATCGCCATTATACATCATGTGTTCTGATTGTCGTATGTATCATCTCTGTGGGGTATTGATTGTCAAGCAGTCTCTTCGTGACATCCTCTAAAATGTCCGGCCTATATTAAGGTAAGGTAAGTTTCAAGGCTCTGTCTACATACCCACTAACTATGGCTCTCTTATATGTCGGGTGGTGTGATGAACAATAGTTAATCATCCTTCGCGAGGCTGTGCTTCTCCTATACAGTTTGGTAACGAGTTCTCGGTTGCTTCTGATTATCGTCATATCTAAGAAATCTATAGAGTTATCCCTCTCTGTTTCCAACGTGAACTGTAACCTACTGTGGTATCTATTGAAGTTTTCAAGAATTGTTCACATGTTATCCTCTGTTGTGATAAGTAATTGGTCGTCGACGTACCTTTTATATAGTGTAATCGGTAGACAACGTGACAATATGGTTTCCTCAAGATCTTCCATGGTTATCTGTGCTATTGAACTCGATAGTGGGTTTCCCATTGCAAGCCCGTTTATTTGTTGGAAAAGACGGTCTTCAAATTTCAATAATTCGTGCTGAGAATGTACATTGTCGTTTCTGCGTATTCTACCAACGGTAACGTGGTGAAGTCTTTCAATCTATGCCAATCTTTTTGGATAAGGGCGGTATTATCTCATTTGGTATGTTTGTATATAGAGATGTGACGTCGAGTAAGTACAATATGTCATCGGGCTGTAAAATAATATCATTGAGTGTTAGTTTCAAGTCGTATGAGTTCTTTACGAAGTGGGGATTTCTCCCGATCACATGTTTCAGTGGCTCTGCTATGAAGTGTGAGATGTTGTATAGTGGATATTGACAAGACGACACTATTGGGCGTATTGGAGTAATATAACTACGTAGAGTCCAACCTTGAATCAGTTTGTTGCCCTCGTTTTTTTTTAAATGTAGTAAGGGAACTGCCCTTGTGGACAATATAAATCGACAAGATTAATTAACCTCACATTTATCTGGCACAGCTCTTAGAAAGCGCTATCCGGACACTTGATAAAAGAACACAAGACAATATACGAAGCAGATTAACCCAGACGCTCTCATCCCATATTAACAGGACCAGAAACCAACATATACCTAGACAAGACAGACTATTTGAAAACAATATAGGACGGACAAAGAACTTCCTTGAAGCCCATCCTGATATCACCGTTTTGAAACCGGACAGAAGCAACAACACAATCATCATAGACACTGAAATATACAGACAAAAAATGTCACACCACCTAGATGATGCCCATACTTACAAGAACATTAAAAGATACCTCTCAACAACGCTGGAGAAGGAGGGCAACAAGCTGATTCAAGGTTGGGCGAACACATCGAATGTGAATACTGAATTCCACCCAAATTGTGTACTGTGCTCTAAGTATCATCATATACAGGGTGTTTGAAAAATAACTCCTTAGTTTTCGGTATAAATCTTATGTGTGAATCAATGAAAAACTACATCAACAAGTACATACAATGAAAGAAAGAACCCTCGAGTTTTCTTTGACATCAGTAAAATTCAAATTCTTGCCATGTATTCATCAACATATCAGGTGTAACTTTCCCAACCGCCATGACGATTCTTTCCTGTAAATGGTTTAAGTCTCGGATTTTTTCACTGTACACAACATTATTCATGTGTCCCCAAAAAGAAAAAGTCCAGAGGGTTCAAGTCCGGGCTTCGTGGTGACCAAGCAATTGGACCAGTTCTTCCTATCCATCTTCCCGGAAAGCGAGTGCCTAGACCCGCGTGCACATGTGTACTGTGATGAGGAGGGGCGCCATCTCTGCAGTTATGACGATTAACTGTCCCATGAACATGAAATGTAGCCTCATCAAAAAAAAAACAAAAATTTTCAGATAATTTTCATCATCATCAACTCTGTTTAAAAAGGCTATAGCAAATTCTAGCCTTTTGATTTTATGAGTAGGTTTTATTTCATGTAACAATTGCAATTTGTAGGCACGCAAATGTAATCTTTTACGTACAACATCATAAAACGTACCTTTACGAACGCCTAATTGTCTACTACGTCTGGCCAATGACTTTTTTGGACTCCAAGCACAAGAAACACGGATCTGTTTAACAACATCTTCAGAAGTTCTAGGCCTACCGGGTGATTTAGCTTTCAAAACACTACCGGTTTCCTTGAAAGAATTTATCCAATGACGGATAATTTTTGGTGTAGGAGGTTCACAACCATACTGACGTCTAAAATTACGTTGGACTATTATAACAGACTCAGTTCGCACTAACCAAATAACATACTGCGCTTTTTGTTGTGGAGTAGCCATTGCACCGCACTGCACGACCGAACATTACTGAGGAAACTAGTCAAGCAGGTCGCGAAGTCTCAAGGTCAAGCAGGTCTATCAACTGCAGGGCGGCAAAACTTAGACAGTTGCTGAATCAAACACCACAAACTAGAAAACTTTATATCAATTTTTACAGATTCTATGACACATTGATACAAGGGAATTCTTTTTCAAACACCCTGTATATCGTTGTCCAACTTTTTTCCCTAAATATCCGCGAAATTAATACCTTTGTCGTGGATAAATTTTTTTTTGAGAATTTCGGTGTTAATTTATTACGATTGTTGGATTTTATTTTCCGATAAACGTCAGCTCCGGGTTCATAATTTGAAGATTCTTGTCGATTTTCGTTAATATTACTGATGGTTTTTTCTTTCCTAGTTGCTAAAGTTTCGTTGAGCTGTTTATATATTTCTTTGGTATTGTCTTTATGTTTTTGTATATAGTCATTCACAAATTTGTCGTTGAGATTTATGTCCAAGGGATCTTTAGTCTTTAAATGACCATTAATTATGTCGATAGGTTTTTGTTTTAATACAGAATGAATAGAGTTATTATAACCTAATATGGCATATGACATTTGGTTAATGATATCAATTTTCCCTTTATTGTTAGCTCTAAAAATTCTAAGGTGTTCAAGTAAGGTTGAATGGAATCTTTTAATTGAACCATTTGATTCGTTATATAGCGAGGTTTTATTGAGTGTAATTTCAAAAATTCTAGTACAACTCCATTTTTGAGTTCAGTACCATTATCCATTATTATAATAGAAGGACATCCATGATGTGTCATAAAATTTAACAGTGCTCTTGTGACTTCAATTCTTGAAAGTGATGCTAAATGGTAAGCCTGAGCATATTTAGAAAATGTGTCAATAAATGTTAGGAATTTTTCTCCTTGAGCTTGAAATGTGTCAATATGTAAAATTTCGAATGGCTTCACCGGAGTAGGTGTGACAGATAATTTTTGGTTTGGTAAATTCCGATCATATTTATTAATCTGACATATTCCACAGTAATTTATGAAATCCACTATATCATTTTTCATGGTTAGTCAATAAAAAGATTTTCTAATTCGAGTTTCTGTTTCATTTATACCTCTATGATTTGTTCTTCCTTCATGATAACCTTGTATGATTTCAAGTTGTCGGTCTTTGTCTGTTATGTCTTTTAATACAGTATTACATTTCGTTAATTTATACGATGAGTGTTTGAAAGTTTCTCGAATAGTTTCACAAATTATGGGAATAAATTCTTCATCTTTAAAATGAATCGCGTAATTATATTTTGGTTCAATGTAACTTTTAAATAATTGAATGATTTCGTGTTTCAAATTATTTCGAGAAATTTGAGCATATATTCGTTTCTTTGCAGGAAATATATTTTCTATTTTTGGTTCTGCTGGGAAATGATGAAGAAAATCTATTATCAATTGGTGATCATAAACATTTAAACATTTTTGCGATATGAGTATACTTAAAATTGGTTCTTCATTACTAGTATGAACAGTAGCGTCATTTTCTTCAGAGTCAGGATATTCGTATTCTTCGAGTTTAAGTCTCCAACGAACTCATCTTGAATTGGGTTCTTTCAAAGACATTAATCACTGAAGCGGTTTGTGGTCAGTTACAATTTTAAATTTTCTTCCAAACAAATGAGGTCTGAAATACTTAGTAGCCCAAATTATTGCGAGAAGTTCCTTTTCAATAGTACTATAATTCTGTTCACTATTATTTAAAGTTCTTGAAGCATATGCAACAGGCTTATCGCTTCCAATTATTCCTTGAGATAAAATAGCTCCAATTGCAATATTACTAGCATCTGTAGTGAGAATGAATTCTTTAGAAAAATCTGGATATTGTAAAATTGGTTCGTTTGTGAATAGTTCTTTACAATGTTCAAAACATCTAATAAAATTCTGTGTATGTTCTATTTTCGCTCCTTTTTTCAGGCACTGGTTATTTTAACAAAATCTCTAATGAATTTTCGATAATAGCCTAGAAGTCCTAGAAATCCTTTGATTTCTTTTGTAGTTTTAGGAATTGGATATTTTTGAATTGCTATTATTTTATCACGGTTATACACCATCCGTAGTTACGATGTGTCCTAAATAAGCGACTTTCTTTTTTAGGAATTCAGATTTGTCTAGTTGTATTTTGAAATTATTTTCTCGTAATCTTTTGAAAACTTTTTCTAAATTTACAATATGTTCTTGTGAAGAAGTAGAATAAATTATAATATCATCTTAATAAACAAGACAAATTTCGTTTTGAAGTCCACGGAGTATATTATCCATGACTCTTTGAAATGTAGCGGGTGCGTTTTTACACCCGAAGGGCATTCTGAGGTATTCATAGTGCCCGTTTTCTACATTGAAAGCTGTTTTTGGAATATCTTCTGGGTTCATCTCAATTTGATGAAAACCACTAGCAAGGTCTATTGTACTGAAATAATTACATTTGCCAAGTTTGTCAAGAACATCTGTTATATTTGGTTGTGGATACCTATCATCGATTGTTTTTTGATTAAGATTTCTATAATCAACTACAATACGCCACTTTTTTTTCTCCCAAAGCATCTTGTTTTTTATGGACTACCCAAATGTGTGACGACCATGGTGAATTCGAAGGTCGGATTATTTTTTGTTTTAATGAAGATTGTATTTGATCTTGAACTTCATTTTTATGTATGAATCTATATGATCTTGTATGAATTGGAATTTCATCTGTCGTTGTGATTTCATGTTTTATTTGATCAGTGAATGTGAGAGTTTGATTTTCGTTATGAAAAATATCAGAGTTTTTTTTACATAATTTTATTAAATGAAATTTCTCTTCTTCGTTCATATGTGAAGTTCGAATATGAAGTTAATATAGTATTTTTCGTTTGTTAGTTTTCCACTTTCCACTAACTCCAACAGGTTATGGGCCCAGGACATACACAGAGAAGCGTGGACAATTTAACAAAAAAAGGACTATCGTTTGTGAGTGATCAGTGATTTTTCTTCCGTTCGAACTTGAATTACGTTATCATGAGTTCCGCGAACACAGTTCGTTTCGAGGCGCTAAGCCGCGACAACTATGATACATGGAAGATCCATATGGAAGCTCTTTTGGTGAAAAATGACGCCTGGGAATACGTATCAGGATCGAAGAAGAAACCCATCCGAAACCATGACGCATCGAACCAAGCGGACATCGACTCATGGACGAAGACAGACAGCAAAGCTAAGTCAGATATAATACTATCTATTAGTTCATCCGAAATAAAACAAATCAAAGGTTGCGTTACTTCACGCGACGTTTGGCTTAAACTCGAATCAATTTATCAATCCAAAGGACCAGCGCGAAAAGCTTCGTTACTAAAGCGATTGACACAACACAAAATGTTGGACGAAGGCGACGTCCGCGAACACGTAGCAGAATTCTTCGACGCTGTCGATAAACTTCGTGATCTAGACGTAGAAATTAATTCGGATATTTTGGTTATATTACTCCTATACAGCTTGCCACCGAGCTACGAAAATTTTCGAGTTGCGATCGAGTGCCGTGATGAACTCCCCGACCCTGAAATTTTGAGAGTAAAAATTACCGAAGAATATGACGCAAATCGTAATACATCCGCATCGGCAGCTATGTTCGCATCCAAGAATTCATTTCGATCAAAACACAATGGTCCTACTTATAACGTCGAGAAATCAACACCTAGAAAAGGACGGCTGAGATGTAAAAAGTGCAAAAGATTTGGTCATAAGACCAAACAATGTCGAAAACGTCCGCCGGACAACAGGAAACCTGACTCTGAAGGCCAAACCTCACTCCATGTCGACGAAGCACTGGTAGCAAACCCAAACAATGATAACGTCTGGATTTTGGATAGCGGCGCGTCATCACATCTGTGCAACGCTCGAAATTTGTTTACTTCTGTCGACTTATCAGCAAAAGAAACAATAGCCCTTGCAAATGAAACGACCGTCGCCACCATCGCTAAAGGTACCGTCGTTTTTCATACGGATGTACAGGGGTCATCAAAACAGGTATCGTTGAAAAATACTTTATTTGTTCCTGATTTACGCAAAAATTTGATGTCGGTTAACAAAATCACGGAAAACGGTTACCAGGTATTTTTCGATAACCACGGAGCTTCAGTTCGAAATTCTACCGGCGAAAAAATTCTAATCGCGGATAAAATCAACGGACTTTATTACGTTCGTATCTCCAAAGAACATGCAAACGCCGCTTCCGAATTTAATTCAGCTCCAAGAACAATTTCGTGGCACCGGCGACTTGGGCACTTGAATAACGCAGACTTGCGAAAAGCGGAACGAAATTGCATAATTAGAGTCACAAATTGTAAAACCACCCCGCAGTCTGCGAGGTTCATCCTCTAGATAAGAGAGAAGATATTTTAATTTCGAAGCATCGCTAAGGTTTGTATTATTATGCATGATTTGGTCAAACATATCAAAAAAGGATGGCCAGGAATCCAAATCTCCCTTAAATTTGGGCACATTCAATACTGGAAGTGATTCAGGTCGCAGGAATTGCATTTCACCAGATTTAGAAGCAGCCAAACTCCTTGCCCGCTCAACAGCATTCTCGTCCTCTAAAGGCTTGCAGATCAAATTATAGTGCATTTTTGATTGATAATAAAT
>JAIFOV010000684.1:0-40654 GCA_020654155.1 Novius pumilus
CATTTTCATTAAAGACGTTTTTCGGTTGTTCGCAGAAAAACCAAAGAATATCCAAATATAATCAAACGTACTAAATTATCCAATTCTTTTGTGACGTCAATTTGTGAGTAATGTTCGATGTTATATACACTAGCGGAAAAAATTAAGGGATCAAAAAAAAATTCCAAATTTTTCGAGGTTTTTCAAGTGCCTGTATATCTGTTAAAAATGGTCGTAAAGGAGTTTTGAAAAAAGTATTTTGAAGCTTCAAGTCTCTAGTTTTGAGATCTATTGTTAAAAGCTTTTTTCAAGTAACGTGTTTCGCTCAATCCTAACGGATACCTGAAAAAACATTTTTTTTAAATTTTGCTTCTTCATCTTTTTGGTATACGAACTTGGAATTTTTTTTTTAACTTAACCACTATATGTATCAGATAACTTGTTTATTCAGCTTCAATTTCTTTTCTCGAGAAGTTCGATATGATCACTTCTTGCTGGGATATAGGACTTTGAATGGAAAAAGATCTTTTTGTGTTTAACCATCAAAATCTCATCAACCGTCAATTGGACAAGAAAACGAAGGAGATTTTTAAAATCTTGAGTAAAAGTCCCACAAAAATCAGCTAGGGCTCTTAGCAAAAAAATTTTTTTTTGATCCTTCACAGTGATTTAAAAAATCAAGAAAAAAACGGCTTTCAGTGCCTTTTGGAATAATCAGGCGCTTTGTCGGAAATACCGAGAAAATCACTAATGTTAAGCCGGCGACTGACTATAGGCGAACGGCGTAATGTAACTGTAAATTCGCCAGTCAGTCGTAGAAACGAACCCCAAACCGAGCATTCGGGGTGAACATCTGGGCGATCCATCGGCGGTCGGTTTTTTGCCGAACAACTTTGATGGTTACATTACAAGTCAGTCGCCACTTTGGGCGGTGAAATGATAACGGCAACTGAAATCAGTGTTTGGTCGCAGGAAAAAAATCATAAGTTTAATCGAGAGTTATACCAACGTTTGGCTCTCTTTTTCTTCAGAACTTTATAAGAATTGCCGATAACAAAGTCCGACATCGTCGATAAGTTGCGGAATACTACTCCAAAGGAACGGCCGAATGTATGGCGCGAACGTTCGTTAAAACTGTTCTGCTCAAGTCAGTCGCAACTTCGCGTAATGTAACAAAAATCGTCCTGAATATTACATTACGCCGTTCGCCTATAGTCAGTCACGCCGGCTTTAGTGTGCCTTTTACAGTTCAATATGTCACACAAACCCCACTAAGTTTCAATTAAATCTATAGAGCTGTTTTTTTGTTCATACGTCCGAATGATTGAAAACAATTAAGGATCACATGATTATGACTTTAAATGATCATAATCTTTAAAAAGTTCCGACAAAATGTTTTTCCAGTTTTTATGCATTTTTAACAATGCTTTTGATTAAATTCACCAAAAAAATTAGAAAAAATTTTTTTGCAAACTTGAGTTTTTTAATGATTTCCAAAATATTTATATAATATAATATAATGCTGATGCCGGCGGTAGTTTTGTTTAAAAATTTTTGAAATCATTAAAAAAACTCAAGAGTTGGCAAAAAGAATTTTTTCTAATTTTTTTTGGTGAAGGTAATCAAAAGGCATTGATAAAAATGCTATAAAACTGAAAATTTTTTGTCGGACTTTTCAAAGATTATGATCGTTTAAAGTCATAATCATGTGATCCCACTAATTGTTTTCAATCATTCAGACATAAAACAGAAAAACGGCTCTATGGAATTTGACTGAAACTTATTGGAAATTTTGTGGAACATATTGAACTGTAAAAGCACACTTGCTTGATTAGTGATTTTCTCGGTATTTCCGACAAAGCGCCTGATTATTCCAGAAGGCACTAAAAGCCGTTTTTTCTTGATGTTTTAAATCACTGTGAAGGATCAAAAAAAAAAAATTTTGTTAAGAGCTGATTTTTGTGGGACTTTTACTCTAAGATTTTAAAATCTCCTTCGTTTTCTTGTCCAATTAACGGTTGATGAGATTTTGACGGTTAAACACAAAAGATCTTTTCCATTCAAAGTCCTATATCCCACCAAGAAGTGATCATATCGAACTTTTCGAGAAAAGAAATTGAAGCTGAATAAACAAGTTATCTGATACATGTAGTGGTTAAGTTGAAAAAAAATTTTCCAAGTTCGTATACCAAAAAGATGAAGAAGCAAAATTTAAAAAAAATTTTTCAGGTATCCGTTACGATTGAGCGAAACACGCTACTTGAAAAAACTTTTAACAATAGATCTCAAAACTAGAGACTTGAAGCTTCAAATACTATTTTCAAAACTCCTTTGACGATTATTTTACTACACGATATACAGGCACTTGAAAACCTCGAAAAATTTGGAATTTTTTTGATCCCATAATTTTTTCCGCTAGTGTATTATCATTTTATTTTCAAATTTTTATGATTATTCCGGATCTTCAGTTGAAAATAGGACATTCTATTTAAAAAAAATTGACTTGACCTTCAAATGACTTTGAAACTGCACAATTTCAATGCGCATCTCAAAAAAAAATTAACTCACAAATTTTTCTATTTAACGTTTCGTTTTCAAGATTTTTGGGTGATTCCATACTTATTCCACAACCTGTATAATAAACTAGTGGAAAAGGACTTGTAATTTCATTCTTATTTTTGATTCTGTGATCATTTAGGGGATTTAAAAAAGAATACATATTTAAAATTGTTTGAAACGAAGCAGACATATTTATTGCCTCTTCAATCTTTTTTGAAGTTTGAAACTTTAAGGGCAGGTTGCATAAAACCAGTTGTCAACTAACATCTTTTTAAAACATGAAATCATTCCTGACATCTATGGTTGGCATCGTGATTAACGTCTAACAACGTTGTTAAACTTTTATGCAACCCGTCCTCAAACTCGCAGAACTTTTTTGCCAAATTGTCAGTATCAAGAAGAAGTCGAGGAAAAATTTTCCAAATGTTCCAACAGAATCTTCATAGAACTTTGGGAATATCGAAATAAGTTACCCAAAACTAAAAAAATTTTAGAATTTTTATATACGTCCGAATTTTTGCACCGTTCCACGTCGTTCCATCTCTCAAACCATTTGTTGTGAATCCACGCTTTCAAACCATTTTGAAAATATTCCAAATATTCGCGTTGTTCTATCTCCCAGATCTTCTTTTTCATTCAGCTCATACAAAATTTTGTCCATTGTACATTTTCCCCACATGTTTCTTCTATTTTCACTCTCTCAAGTTCTTTCAATTTCTTCTCAAAATCTTTACAACTGTATTTAATTTTCCTTTTTTGTTTGAAAACTTTCAGAATTATTTTGAATATATTATTGACACTTTTTTCGAATATTCGTTTTACAATGTCATTATTCGACCAGGTGAAAGGGTTCTAAAAAGTGTAGGAGATAATATAATCCCAGCAAGAAGTGATCATATCGAACTTTTTGAGAAAAGAAATTGAAGCTGAATAAACAAGTTATCTGATACATATAGTGGTTAAGTTGAAAAAAAAATTCCCAAGTTCGTATACCAAAAAGATGAAGAAGCAAAATTAAAAAAAAAATTTTTTTAAGGTATCCGTTAGGATTGAGCGAAACACGTTACTTGAAAAAAATTTTTAACAATAGATCTCAAAACCAGAGACTTGAAGCTTCAAAATATTTTTTTTTGATCCATAATTTTCTCCGCTAGGGTATATAACATCGAACATTACTCACAAATTGACGTCACAAAAGAATTGAATAATTTAATACCTTTGATTATATTTGGATATTCTTTTGTTTTTCTGCAAACAACCGAAAAACGTCTTTAATTAAAATGGTAAGTCATATTTATAATTTTAACTGATCCATCCAATCTTGACTATAAACGGAATTCTTAAATAGCAATACACTTTAAATGATCTAAATTTATCCATCGTGGAAAAAAAGGTAGCAAATAAATTTTTGATCTTCAAGCATTGTCCAGACCATAGAACTATGTTGACCATGAACAAAGCAGGTGGCATTCTTTTAGATTATTTCTCTGACAAACGTCTTTTTTCGTGTTCAAAAGATGATTTACTTTTGTAAAGTCTGGTCCTTTACAGAAGCATAAACTCTTTACTTGAAATTTCCAAGTTCGTATACCAAAAAGATGAAGAAGCAAAATTTAAAAAAATTTTTCAGGTATCCGTTAGGATTGAGCGAAACACGTTACTTGAAAAAAAGATTAGATTCCTTAAAATATGTAGTTTCCAAGATATTTCGTTCCCTTAAGTAAAATAGAACAGCTGATGTACCGGTGTTATTGATTAGTCACTTGCTCAAAATATTGATTAAAGTAAAGATTATAATTATTTCAGTTATTACAGCTGATCAATAACTCATTAGTACTATTTCGTAAGTCATGTTAAGATTCAGTCTGTTCCAAAATTTTGGTAGAAGCAAAAATGTTTTCGTAGACTGAATTTTCAGATGGCTATTTATTGCTCCATTACGCTAGAAATAATTCGTATGAAATTTTAGGTGCGTCACTGTGGATCAGTGCTGTCTCTCTTTAATTTCTTTCATTTTCTTTTATTTTTCTTTCTTTAGTGTGCCGAGATATTCCCGAAGATTGGAATTTGTTGTCTGTGAGTTTGAAGAGCTCATCTTCGGATCCCGCTTTGAGCGACTGGGTGTTACTTTAATTGTTGTTAGTCGAAATGTTGTTTTTTATCCGTGTTATATTTACTTCAAATTCATTGTTATATTTTAACGAAATTTACTTTATTGAATCCATAACATGAAACATTTAAATCACTTTGTTTTTGTGATGTAATAAATAGTACGCTTTCCACACGAGTTTTCTTTGTGACTGGACCAAATATAACATTAGTATAAACGTGTAAAAATACCTATATTGTTACGATAACTTATAAAACTACAAACAGTGGAACTATAAATTCAACATCGAAAAATATGAATATATACATTTAGTCTGGAAGGCGAAATTAAAAAACGTTGCACCATCAGTTCGAACAGTCTAAATATACAGCACTCGTGGTTTAAAGACAAAAATATTGTCCAAATTTCAAATGTACACCAAAAACTCATTATTCACAGAACATCAACAAAATACAAATCTCAATTCCCCCTCTCTAATCTTTGTTTATTTACAATTTGCAAACTATTAACATTTGCGGCTCACCTAATTTTAAAGCTTCAATCAGCATCAAATGGAACTGTATTATCCATATACCTGGGTTGAAATATGAAAGTTTTCGCATCCATCCCATGTTTCTCCGTTATACAAACGATAAGAAACAAAAGGCCGTAACCGATATATTGTACGAATTTTAAAAACTCCCACATTTTATCACAAAAATCGCCAGCAAAATAAATGCATCATGTTATGCACATTTACGATACGCCAAAAGAAAGAGATTACAAAGAACATCGTACTTTTGAATACAACGATTTGTTTGACAAA
Organism: Novius pumilus; assembly: GCA_020654155.1. NCBI lineage: Eukaryota > Metazoa > Arthropoda > Insecta > Coleoptera > Coccinellidae > Novius > Novius pumilus. The sequence continues at coordinate 5,454 of JAIFOV010000684.1, forward strand.
CTCCTCCTCTGATACGTTATTGTTCTCTAACATGTCTTGGTAGAGGGCGATGTACCGATTCCACGACGCCGAGCTGAGTAACAATTGTATGGCGAAAACCCGATGACGATGGCTGATTTCTGAGTCGTCACTTTCCCTTTGTACATGATTACGTTACTGTCTTTGCTGTCCATCGCGGTGGGCAACTGCACGTACCCACCTCTCGGTGGATTGTTCTTTAAGTAGAAAAACGCTCCGATAAGGAGAGCGATGCAACCCAACCCGTCGCAGATACCGTCGATAAAGTAACCGGCCGTCCCCACCTCCGATCGTTCGCCCTTTGTGTGCTTGCGAGCACGGGCCACGTGCCCGTCCAGGTCGTCCAAAAACGTTCGAATTTCAAACAAAACCACCCCTATCCTTCGATAAGATAAACTGTCGCTGGCTATACACTTGCCACTGGCGATGGCGACGAAAACGTGGAAAAAACTAATCGCATTCGGTGTTATGTAAGTGAATTCCGATATGTGGAGGTTGTCGAGGATTGTGACTAACGGAGCGAATAAGTAATAGTTGACGTGGTCCAAAGCACCGCCTTAACAGTAACATCGCCGAGCGGCGAAATATTGTATCCGAGCCAGCTGACATCGTTGTAATTGAAGCTGAAGTTACTGCTGACGCCACGATCGATCGGGTAATTATGTATTCTGTAGTATAGATTGTAGTCCATGAAGAGGAAAAACAAGATAGTCAGGGCCAGAAGGCCCATCATGATCTTGCTGATCTGCGCCGGCGGCCCCATCATTTTCTCTCGACGCGCTCACCCACTTAATGCATACCAAATTCTGCAACGAAAGCGAAAAGGTGTTTTACATACGTTTCGATAAACGCAACCGAGATAATTTAATATCGAATGCGGAAGAATTCCACCTTCTGCAACGATAACTAATGAAAAATGATTCATTTATCTACAAAGTGCATCGGGAAATGGAATTATTATCGATTTTCCGCACACATTTTTCCGTATTCAATACAAAACGCAAAAAAAAACGAAGGAGGTTGACGAAAAAATATTTATGACTTGCTTTTGAGTTGCGTGTCAACTTCAATACAAGAACTCACGCATGCGCGTCGCACTAACTCCATCCAATCAGTGAACGGATGAAACTTGAGACACGCGTCATTTGATCTCACAGTTTGGAATTACTTGAAACTCGAATTGAATTGAAAAAATCAGTCGAAAGCTGTACCACAATAAAAACGGCAGGAAATAATCGAATTCCAATGGAATCGAAAAAAAAACAGAAAAATTTTTAATTTTTCCCGCAGAATCTTGAAAAAACGAGTCGGGGCCTTCGGCCCCTCCTGCGCCTATGCGCCTCGATCCCTCTATGCGCCCTGATCACTTTAGGGACCAGATCACTATATGCGCTCCGCTCTATACAGGGTGGCCAGAACAGTGACGTCCAAAAATAAAATTTAGGTCCCTCGTATCGTGGGGTATCCAAATCACCCCATGTATGTAGTCCGATTTTTTATAGTTTTCGAGTTATATTTTTTTTTTTCTGAATTTTCCGGAATTTCAACATGACCAACGAATTTTTATCTTCCTTGAAAAAGTAAAGAACGTTTTCTTGATTTTTTTGCAATTGTTTTTATGATTTGTACTTTTATGAGTAAAAGAATCAGCTTCACAACTCTAATATAAGCTGTCAAAATGTTGGTCTAAAATGAAAACTTTAGGATCGTTGAATCATGACCTTAATTTTTAAGTTTCAATTAAAAATCTAAAAGGTGACTTCTGTAGGTACTAAGTGGGCTTTAAAACTGCGCCATACTTTTAGCTTTAATAAGCTTTAAGAAAAAGTGGTACTTAAGGGGGCTGAAATTGCTAAAATTGGCTTTTAAAGGCAACAAGGTGAAAACTTCTGAAAATAAGTAATTTAACAAAAAAATTTTCTTTTGCCATTTTATCATTCCAAAAGTAAATTATTAAGAGAAATTACTTGAAACTAACCAACAAATACTTCACAGATAATTTTGAACTCGCCTTGCGTTGTGACACGGAGCACCATCATTTTGGAACACCATGGTTCGTCGTAGTTCGAGATTCACATTACCCAGCAACAATGGAAGTTCGTTTTCTAAGAAATTTCGGTAGGTTTCTCCATTTAGGATTTTTAATAAAGCATTATGGTCCGATGAATCATGCTTTAAACGATGTGGAATATTTAATATTCACAATAACCACACGTGGGCCATTGAAAATCCTCACACTATCAGAGCTGCAGCATTTCAACATCGGTTCAGCGTTAACTTATGGTCTGCAACACTCAATGGTGAACTAATTGGTCCGTTTGAATTGCCGGCCAGACTAAATGGAGAAACCTACCGAAATTTCTTAGAAAATGAACTCCATTGTTGCTGGGTAATGTGAATATCGAACTACGACGAACCATGGTGTTCCAAATGATGGTGCTCCGTGTCACAACGCAAGGCAAGTTCAAAATTATCTCCATGCAACATACCCCAACAGATGGATCGGACGCAGCGGACCAATTAGGTGGCCTCCACGCTCACCTGATCTCAACCCCGTAGATTTCTTCATTTGGGGATATTACAGGAAATAGTAAACGCTCGAGACTGTCCGAGTGAAGGAGAGTTAAGGCAGAGGATTAGAAGCCAGCTGTGTGGTGAGAGAGGATAGAGACGCTTTCGACGATTGAAAGACAATTTTCTACGTAGGTGTAGAATGTGTATTGCTGCCAGAAACCTTTTGTAAATATTGAAGCAATATTGTTGTTATGATGATCTGTTTTATTAATAATACCATTTCTTGTCTAAAATTTTTTTACCCAACCTGTGAAGTATTTGTTGGTTAGTTTCAAGTAATTTCTCTCAATAATTTACTTTTGGAATGATAAATTGCAAAGAAAATTTTTTGTTAAATTAATTGTTTTCAGAAGTTTTCACCTTGTTGCCTACCAAAAAGCCAATTTTAGCAATTTCAGCCCCCTTAAGCACCACTTTTTCTTAATGCTTATTAAAGCTAAAAGTATGGCGCAGTTTTAAAGCCCACTTAGTACCTACAGAAGTCACCTTTTAGATTTTTAATTGAAACTTAAAAATTAAGGTCATGATTCAACGATCCTAAAGTTTTCATTTTAGACCAACATTTTGACAGCTTATATTAGAGTTGTGAAGCTGATTCTTTTACTCATAAAAGTATAAATCATAAAAAATCAATTGCAAAAAAAAATCAAGAAAACGTTCTTTACTTTTTCAAGGAAGATAAAAATTCGTTGGTCATGTCGGAAATTCCCGAAAATTCAGAAAAAAAATCATAACTCGAAAACTATAAAAAATCGGACTACATACATAGGGGTGATTTGGATACCCCACGATACGAGGGACCTAAATTTTATTTTTGGACGTCACTGTTCTGGTCATAAGATCAGCCGAAGGCCGGACAAAACTCAACAGAACTCTTCGTTTGGTTGGAATGCGGTCGATTTTCGATATGAATGTCACGGGATGAAAAGGTTTTGAAGTGTGCGGATGATGATTTTCATTTGTTTTTCAAGTATTCATATTGAAGAGTGTGAAGTAATTTTTTCTTCTTCGTTTTGTATAAAAGTAATCGAAGAAATTCGTTGTAAATTTATTTTCTTTGTCATTTTGGCTGTGCTAGAAACCACAGCGAGGATATAGCGGTTGTAAAGTGGCTTTGGATAATATCTGGTATTGTCGTCATTCAAATTGCGTTTCGAAATTTTAATTTTTTGTTTTCAAGTATTTACATCGAAAGATACTAATTAATTCAGTTTAATTTATTTTCATTACGCTATGGACTATATAATTTTTTTAGTATTATTTATTTGTATACGCGTTGCCCGACTCACGAAGTAGCGGGCGTAAGCTAGTTATACCTTGCCGTCGTTCGCGATCGAGGTAGTATGTGCGTATGTATGTATGTATGTATGTATGTGTGTGTGTGTGTGAATGTATGTGCGTGCAAAATTTTCTGTTCACGCTACAGCCTAAACGGCGCTACGTAGAACGACGAAATTTTGGGAAAAGATGGACAGCAACGGTCTCCAGGTCTGATTCCTCATTCCATCGCAATCGGAAAATTATTTCTCCAGATATACTCGAAAAACTGAAAAAATTTCAGGGAATTTTTGCACCTTATTTTCGGAGCTACGGGTTCGAGATTCGGCAAAATGTACCTAAGAATGTATTTTTAGATAGATTGAGTAAACGAATGGTGACTTGGCGAGAATTTTGACATTTGATCAAAAAGTGAAAGAAAATTGAATTTTTCTTCTTTTACTCTGGATAACTCAAAAGCTATTATAGATAGCGACACGAAACTTTTTTATATCAAAGAAAATCTTGATTGAAGTCTTTTTTATAGGAACATCTTAACAGTGGTGTTTATAGATTTTGAGAAAAAAATTCAAAATCTCAAAAATGTACGTTTTGCATGGATATTTCATCCATAGCATGGCCCCATTACAGTCAGCGCTCCCAAATTTTCACTAAAAGAGTCTTATTTTCTTTCACTATAATTGCCTTTGTGGATGAAAGTGCTACAAATAGCGCTTTTGCAGCAAAATCGATTCAAAACATCAAAATGCCAAAGATGTTTTAACATTTTCTGATATAACTCAATTTCTAAAACCACCAACGCTTTGAGATTTTTACCATTCAATTCCTATCAAATAGGGCTACATTCGCCTCGTTTACTTTACCTACCTAAAATAAACCGTTTCTGAGAAAAATTTTTGAAACCTTCTTAAAGTATCGGTTTTTCGATGAGTGATAACTCGACTGATAATAATTGCACCGCTTTCGATCTTTCACCAAACGTTTCGCCATATTTTCGCGAACAATTGCTTATCTCATCGTTTTTAGCTATCGACTACCGTTTTCAAGAAAATCGATGAGATACGTAAAATAATCGATTCGGTGCATTTAACTTGGGCATTCTTATGCACGCATTTCCGACTTCGAACGATACGGGACCGAATACGAATTCCATTTCATCATCCTCGTCGTCGCGTCGCGTCGTTGCGATCTCGAATTCTAATACTTTGCAACCTTTATTACGCATCTAATATGTTACACTGACCATTTGCAGCGTATACCTCCGTTCTGGTATTAGAGCAAAATTAATCTCTGTCCTTCATCCATAATGACTTTAAAATCGTATAGCCCGCTTTGGTTCGATGAAAGCCGAAATGAAAAAACGAAAAATATATTCACAGATTTTCGATTACTACTATGAAAACTACTTATATAAGGAAAACATTTTCTTTTCAATGGAGTAGAATAAAAGAATATAGCATTAAACGTCCTTATTTTGGTAATATTCCAGAAAAATTCGCTATACCTATACTGACCTAAGAGATCGTATGGAAATAAAAAAGGCGGCTGAAGGTTCAGGTCGCTGAGCGAAGCGAGCGATCTGGTTATTATTAATACCGCTCCATTAAAAAGAAATGTAATTTTCTCCTCTATTTTTCTTCCTATAATATTAGTTTCTTTTATTTATAATAGATATTGAAGATTTGTAAATTTGTTTTTCGAATTGTTATTTTTTTCCTTGATTTTGGCTGTGCTGAAACCACAGCGATGATATACGGTTGTAAAGTGTGGACATGGGAGGTGGGTGTGGTGGAAGATATGTATTTTTCTTCCTATATCAATCAATTTTTTTTTTATAAAAGGAACCGATGACTTGCAAATTGATTTTTAAATTTTTATGAATCTTTTCGTTGTCATCATTTTGGCTGTGCTGAAACCATAGCAACAATATAGCGGTTGTAAAGTATGGTGTGGATATGATATCTGATGTTTTAATCGAAGAAGCGTTTCGAAATTTCAATTAGTTTTCAAGTACAATTTATATTAAAAGTATATTCTGTTTCATTTATTTAGTATGCTACGAACTATATTTTTTTGGGGATTCAATCTTTTCAATCGATATTGACACTCTATCAAGAAGAAAATTATTGTTTTCTGCTCTGTTTTTCTACATGCAATATTGGTTTTCATTTTTTATAAAGGGAATCGAATAGTTGTAAATTTGTATTTTGAGAGTCAATTTTTTTTTGTCATCTTGGCTGTGCTAAAACCACAGCGATGATATACGGTTGTAAATTACTGGATAAATGTATGAAATGCATAACTGGAAAATAACGTATTTGTGTGTCTTCATTTTTTATTTTTTATTAACTCGTTTTCTCCTTTTGTTTAGGTGTTTTAATTTCATTTACTCACTGTGAACAGTTATTCTGAAATGGAATAAATATCATATATGTTGGAATTATTGAAGAAATTTAAATTTACCAAAATGTTATTAGTTTCCATAATGTTGTTGTTTTGCGTACTTTTTTTTCACAAGTAGATATCATAGTATTTCACTTTGTAGTTCAACTTTTACAATCTTATCTGTTTTCTTGTCGTTTACACCTTATTGTTTGTGATGTGAAAGATTCGTTCCCAATAGTGGGCGAGCAAAATTTATTGAAGGTGAATACCATTCCATTTTTTTTATATCTAGGCATCTTTCCAATATTCAATTTCAGTTTTGCACCTTACATTATTGTTCCATTTCAATGAAAGAAACAACTCTGGAAACGATAAACAACCGAAGATGATTGAAATAAATCGTCGAGGTTATGTTACGTTACCATAGACAGAAAACATTTTGTTCCATCGGACATAATTAAAAAATGTTACATCGATGAAAAAAAAAATTTTCATCGTCGCGGTTTCGACCCGAGATCACTCCTATGTACCCTACCACTCGAACACCACGGCTACCACAAGCCGTACATGAAGGTGTCAATTTGAGGATTAAAACACTCTCATAGCGAATTAAACGAATTCGAAAGAACGACGAGACTCCATCCGGACGCGATCGGTCGGCGAATCTTCGGAATTTATAGTTTTTATTCAGTGCGTTCGATAGGTACATCAATATTTGCATTGCAAAGGCCAGACCGGCTCCTTTGATTCACATCTGTCAACGCGTCCGTTCGGAACTTTCCGGAGCGCAATCGTATACCTTCGGCAAACAAGAGGAATTTTTCGAATTTTCGAATTTTTCTGCCGTTTTCCTCGAAAACGGCTATTCCTACGGCCTTACGGTTCTCGGACGATTCGTAGCTAATTTTTTTTCGAATATTTTCGTGTGAGCGATAATTCGATACGTGACGCAATAAAGGAGATATTACTAAAAGAAACGTTTTTTTGAAGCGGAGGGTTTAGTTTTGGAATTTTTTGCGGAGAATCGGTAAATTCTACGTCCGCGACGTCTCGAAAAGAAAGAAAGCCGTATTAACTGTCTATTCGAAACAGGCATCCCAAATTTTTTAGAAGTTAGCTTTACCCGATGAAAATCGATTCCCGGCACCCTACTTTTTTCTATTTCTTTTACGATAGGTCCTACAGTTTCGGAACCTTCTAGCGAAAAATTGCTCGTAATAATTGAGGAACATCTTTAGAAGATCGTCGCGTCGTCCGACGTACCGCCTCCGAGATATAGGCAAAAAACGGAAAATTTCTACTTTACAAATTTTTTACTCCAAGAACAGACAAGAAACAAAGAACTAACTTTGCCCTTTTCGAAAACGTATCTCGCGTCTTCCAATCGTACGTACTTCTCGAGATAGGGGCTTTTCAAAATTTCGCGAAAATGGGCGATTTTCGGTTTTTCGCGAAAAAATCGTATTAAGTTTCGAGTTCAAGAGCAAGGAAAAATACCCGCGATAAAATACCATTCTTCGCGGACCGTTCGAGCCCCCTTCCGATCCCCTAGTCCCCCGACGAATGTCACAAAAAATTCTCGAAAAAAAAAGGCGCGACCGCCGATAAATCGATAACGGACAGACCGATCACGTCCGTTTTCGAACTCGTTCAACAGAATGTTAAGATCTACCGATCGCTACAAAAATGAACACCCTACCCCTAAAATTCGGCCCGCTAACCTCTCTACATCGATTCGTGCGACGCACATTTTTTCGCCCGATCGATCTCACGCTACCGTAATATAGCGGTACAACCGCTATATAATAATAACATCAAAAATTCAAAATAATCAACCAAGCGTTTCTGATTTATGAACATAGCAGATTTGTTTTATTACACTTTTTTCTTTAGATTAATAAGAAACATGTCTCGACAACAGCCTCATTTCATTGATACAAAAATAGGAAATAAAATAAAGAGAGGTGTAGTGTGTCCAAATAGAAATGCTGAGAATTTTGTAACCATAGTAACTGAGAAACCTTGAAGTGGATGACTTCAACAAATAATGACTAGTGTCACATTTCTCATAGATCCCAATATCGGTAAGTTCTTCCCTCCTGCTCATATAATTCAATTGTCGGTTACCCAATTGGGATCTATTTTCTACAAATAGGGCAACGCATTTGCATCACTTTGTATGGCTTCGTCTGCAAAAATTTTATAGCAGTGGTACATTAAATTTCATTTAACTGACACAAATTTCAGTTGCAGATTTGAACAGAACGCAACAAAATGGTTTCAAGAAGCATCACTGACAATTGATGATTTTGTGTTAAATTTTATGAAGAATGAAAACTTTTACTAAGCAATAACCGCAGACTGTGATTACATGCATCGCAAATAATAAGTTAAGATGTAAACTCATTGCTCTCTGTGTAGAAAATTGATCACGCGTACGTTCAAAATTAGGAACTTGACAGTGCATTACCACTAAAAAACATGATTTGAAGCGATGGAGAATCATAAATATCTTCTGCATTCATTTGCAATGCAACAAATTATAAAAAGAAAATCTTGCTAATGATATATTATTGCATAATGTAATACACAAAAGAATGGAATACTTGATCCGAACCTGAAATATGAAGATGACTTCAAGAATCAAATGAAGATGTTTTGGAGTCACGTGATGAAGACATAGAGCGAAGGAAAAATCAAGCAGAATAATTTATGGCACTTTCATAAATCAGATACACTAAAAAATTCTGACATGCTTTTTTTTAATTTAGGTTAAAAGCTATTGATCCATTCAATTAGTGTACACAAAAGAGAACTTTGTTGTGTGTAAGTCCACTACTAGGGTGTTTTACAACTGCATATAATCTTCTATGAAAACAAACAGATAAGAAAACATTCAGAACACAAATAAAGCATTTATCTCACTCTCTAGCATGACGAAAGGAAACCAGGTGTGTGCATGCGCATTTCTCCATCTCACAATTCGGTTGTTCTTTGTCGTATATCGTACGAAACTGACGTCACACGTTTAGCAAATTTACGCGGGAATTTTGAAATGCATTACGTTGAAACGAACAACGCTTTTTCAAGCAGATCAAATGACTGAGCGCCAAATGGGATTTCTACAGCGTTGTCGGATTGTAATGTATCGGATTGAATCAAATCGAAAGCGGCTATGGTTTGTCTATGCGGTTTACAAATGAAAATCATTGGATAACACAACGAATCGTAAGTTGTGATAACACCGCATCCAGTGACGTCATCTTCGTACTGCGCGAATTAGGACGATTTTGAGAAAATTTGTGCACACACCTGGTTTCCTTTCGCCATGCTCTCTAGTATAAAAGAAGCAATTGAAACATAGAAAAAGAATGAGTTGCATATAATGACTCTGATGAGGATAGCATTTAAAACTAATGAAATTAGAACTGCTTAGATAATGATGTTTGCTTCAGTTTTTCCACTTAATTAGATTTCTCATATCAATTATTCTGATCATTAAGAATAAATTCCTTACATGACTTATGGGAATTGGGTCAGAACAATCTTTACAACAAATAACTACATGAACCTGATAAAGAATAACTCAAAAGATATGTCTTATCTTGCATTCTATGAGTAACTAAGTGAAAATTATTCACACAAAAATGTTACGAAAGCGAAATAAAAAGTCAATTTGAAACCACATGTGGCCTGATTCCATAAAAGTACCAAGCATATTTACAAGTAAACAACACATGCATTTACTCTTGACATTGAACATAATCGTAAACCTTCGAAATACTCGTACAACAAATTTAATGAATCATTAATGATGCTGTAATTGAAACTTATTGCGCCAATAATATAGAAAAAAACAAAGGTTGCGCTTACTCGTACAGTTCGTTTCGTCCTTTTTAATTTCCCGGTATTCCAAATGTTTTGGTCATCTTAAGGGTTGGAAAGTTGTCGTTAATCAATTCAGTCGAAGTAATTTGTCAATAACTGAATTAATCCTACAGTATACACCTTCTAATTTGAGATTATGACATCAACGGTATGATTAACGCGAAGGTCAACCACAAACTTACAAACTGACAGTTTCGGATGTCACAACATCTTTTGAGGCGACGCTTGAACTACGATTCCTCTTTTTTGTTCGATATCTAAGGAATCGTTTACACATGGCACACGCATGAATTTCTCGCAATTTGTATAATAATGGGTCGTTCACTTCAACTCAATATCATTCATTCGTTCAAAAAACGATGAGAAATTTTTGAGAATTTTGAAAATCTGCTATGGTGCTTCCGAAATGTAGGTCAAATATTGATATGGTTGAGGAGGTTGTGGAAGACGAAAAAGGGTGCTTTCGGCGCCTCCAGCACCTTTGCCAGAGTAGTCGACATTAGACATTTAAATTGGTTAAAAAAACCTCTAAAACATAAAAATTTTAACTATAGAAAAACTTGGAATTCGTAGCTGAAAACTGAAAAGGACCTAAAAATGGGAAAAAACGAAAAAGATTGAGCTTTGAATTTAAACAACCAAAAAATTTTAATTCGGCTCAAAAAAACCGGAAAAACATAAACTAATAGTTTATTTTCGCACCCTCTTGACTATTTACGTATTTTCAAGTTTTGGTTCATGAAATTATTTAAAAATTAATGTTTTCAGGTCTTAAATACATTAGAACTAATGAAAACTACTCACTCACAAAAATGGAGGTCAAACGGATGTTCTTCTTCAGAATTCTGATCCCCTTGTAAATGCATTTTGAAATCTGGAATAGTTCAAATGTGATAACGTAAACAAATGTGTTGTTGTCCCTTGACATAACCTAAAAAGTACCGGTGAATTTGTGAAGTTAAGATCAAAATGGAGCAATTAGATATTCTAGCTGTTATGAATAAATTATTCCCTTACACGAATGGGCATTGTGACACGAATTATACGCCAGAGGAATTTCAAAGCGTAGCCGATATGATCCGCCAATGTGAATGCATAAAACTCGTTCAGGATTTCTTCACTTCTGAAGTGGAATGTATATTAAGACAGACAATCGTTCCAAAATTTTGGTCACATTTCGTGATCGAAGACATAAAACCTTTTTATAGGTTTTCGAAAGCTATCAATTATTTGGCTGAAAACTATACCAAATTAATCGTTGATTTTGAAACATTAGATAAGCTGAGAAGATATGTTAATTATTCGAATCCAATTTATGGTGAAAGAGACATGATGAATGTATTAAGACTGCAAATTAGGGCTTCGTTGTATGCCAAACACTTGCCTGAATATGATGATGTCGTTTACTCGTTCTACCAAGCTGCATTGTTGATGGAGGATTCGATTGAATCAAAACCTTGTCTAGTATGCTCCATAGAGAATTGCACGAATTGTTTCAGTGAATTCACTCAAACTAATAAGTAAGTTTTTGTGAATACTATAATATATGTGTGTGTTGTAAAGCTTGTAAAATTATTTTCCAATAATAGATTTTTTTTAGGTTTTTGATTGAAATGACTTTAATGGGATCATTAGCAGAACAATCACTAACAGAGCTTATATACTGTTACATCACACTACACGTTGAACGGACTTGCAAAAATAATTTTGATGTGTCGTTTATAGAAACATTTGATCAGGTAAAAATATTTAAGGTAATATAAAACATCACTTGAAATAATATTTTTAGTGGCTCGATCAGGTTGTTCTCAAATGGTTGAAAAAAATTTATTCTAGCGAAGAAGCAGAAAAATCTATTACGGACTTTGATAAAAAGTTGAAAAATTACCTCTGCAACACGTACACTAGAACTAGAATTAATCAGTTGTTTAATATAATAATTGGTAAGTTGATTTATGGTCTTTTTATTTCATTACGTTGTGCTTTATAGAGTATCCAGATTCGCTTGCCGCCTTAGAGGATCTTCGAGAATGTCTCCCGAAAACCGACTTACAAGTGTATTTAACAACCACGTTGCAGAAAGCAATGGAAACAAGATTGTTGCACCTCGGTGTTAGCACCTCAGATGTTCTAACAGCCTACGTAGCGGCCATTAGATCGTTGCGCGTCTTAGATCCCTCAGGTCTTCTTTTGGAAGTAGTTACTCAGCCCATTCATCAGTACCTTAGAAGTAGGGAAGACACTGTCAGGTAAACATCGTTAAATTATTTTCAACGTGGCGCTAAGCAAATTTCATTTTTATTAGATGCGTAGTAAGTAGCCTGACCGAAGAAGGTCCTAATGATTTGGCTGATGAACTTGTTAGAGGAAAAGCAGTTCAGGTGGACGAAAACACGTCTGTCGAAGAGGATGACGACAACTGGGAGACCTGGACACCAGCTCCCGTAGATCATTTTGAAAGTGAGTAATTCAACTCTCTATACTTATTTCTAATTGATAATCATAGATCGGACATCATCGTGTAAACGATCGTCAGACATCATCTCTATGCTGGTAAACGTCTACGGCAGCAAAGAACTGTTCGTAAATGAGTACCGCACTCTACTGGCCGATCGCCTTTTATCTCAATACTCCTGCGACACTGAAAAAGAGATACGTTACTTGGAATTACTGAAACTTCGATTCGGCGACTCGCAGCTTCATTACTGCGAAGTGATGCTCAAGGATATCGTGGACTCGAAACGGATTAACCAGCACATCAGGCAGGATCCCGAGTACAAACACGAAGATCTGCCGATATCGACGATGATTGTCTCAGCGCAATTTTGGCCGCCTTTCAAGGAAGAGAAACTCGACCTTCATCCAAAGCTGGAACGGCAGATGAAAAATTTCACGACCAGCTTCGAAGCTCTTAAAGGTAGTCGGACTCTGAGTTGGAAACATCACCTGGGGATTGTCGATTTGGAAATCGAAGTGGCGGATAGGAAATTGAATTTATCGGTATCTCCGGTTCACGCGACAATTATGATGCATTTTCAAGATAAAAGCGAGTATCCACGTTCTAATATGATTTAAATAAACGTCGTCCGTGTTACAGATAAGTGGCGTTTAGAAGAATTGAGTAAGATCATGCAAGTTCCGCCGACGGTTTTGAGAAGAAAAATTGGCTTTTGGCAATCCCACGGTTTGTTAGTGGAAAGCGAAGTCGACGTTTTTCTGCTCAAAGAGGAAAATTGCGAGGACAATCCCGCCGATGACATAATTGTCGAAGATTACGAGTCCGAGTCTGCGATGGCAAGCACACAAGATCAGAGAGAGGAGGATCTACAGGTAAATATTGTAATTCTTTGAATAATAATCCACGATTTATTTTAAGACTTTTTGGTCTTACATCGTTGGAATGCTAATGAATTTGGATTCCTTGTCGCTGGAAAGAATACATCAAATGCTCAAAATGTTCGCATTTCAAGGGCCGGCTGTAGAATGCAACATAAACGAATTGAAAGCATTCTTGGATAGGAAGGTTCGCGAACATCAACTCATACATTCGAATAATTTATACAAATTACCAAAATAAGAATATAATAAAGTTTTTCAATCACAAGGTTAACAATGGAAAAGTAAGTTCTAAATGTACAAGTTCGTCTGGTAAATGGGTTCTATACGATTTCACGGACGATTCGCTAAATTTACAATAGACTTCGAGAAAATTAATTGCGTTGACCGCTTCAATTGAGGCCTCCGCTCCTTTTGTACTGCAAAATATCGATTGAGGGTTATAATTTAAAGTTGCTTGTTAAGTTACCTTCGCTGGTACGCCGCGAATTCCATTACATAATTCGCCAAACATTGAATAAAGTCATCGGCGATGTCTTCGTGGAATTGCTTGAAAACAGTGTGAACACCTAGGCAAAAGGAATATCCGTCGATTTGATGATCATTTTTCTTGTTCATGTTGCCTGCGAAAAACCAAGGTTTAATTCAAACTGAAGTTGTAAGCAATTGACAAGTACCTAAAGGCCCAGGATGGAATAATCGGTGGAAGAAAGAAATAGCGAACACGAACATGGTGACAGCATAATCCACATCGGGTATGGGTTGCACGTAGATTTTATTGAAAGGGTTGTTGATACCCGCGTAATCAAAATAACGTGACAAATCGTATAAAAATTTTTCATCGAGAATCCAGTCTTCGTTTTTCTTTATATCGTGTAGCATTGCTCTGAAATAGGGAAAACTTTAACTTTGCAGAGGCTGAGATTTTCCAAAATGATTCATTTATAACAATTGAAACTACGTGAGATATTAGGAATAGAGAAAAACGATGTGAGGAGTTACGAGTTTGAGTTCGCGGAAGACAGATTTGAGCTATCGTCTTTTGTTTTTGACATATTAGTTCAATCAATAGAGAAATTTTCAGTGCTTAATAAAAAAAAAATTAATTACAGGTGACTCAGTGAAAATCGTTTAAGGTTGTGAGTACAATATGAGGTTTCCATAAGGACTGAAATCACACCTTTTCGCTTCTAGATTTTAAACTATTGATTTTCTTGAAAATATCTTCAAACAAATGTTTTAGATTCCAGCAATATCTTCACCTTGAATTTGGTTTCGTTCTATTTGGGTTGACGGTTAACAAGAAAACTGGGAAAAACTTCTCAAAATAGTCGTTTTTTGTAAATGTGATATTTACGACGCCAAATTTTTTTTGATATCTGTCATCATTTTAAAATGAAGCTCTTATACCATCAAATCAAACCTAATAAAAAAAAAAAATTATTACGTTCATCGTTCACGAGATATAGCAGTTTGTTTATAAAAAACTGCCCTTTTCACGATGAAACGTGTTTAGTTGTCGGCAATATTTTTCGTTTTTTTTTTAAGTATTATAGCTCAAGACCCATATTTAACTTTCTTGAAAATTTTCAGACTAGAAAATGCGAGAAAGACTATTTTTTACGACATTGAAAATAAGGTACGTTTTTTTTAAAAACAAATAGCCTCAGACGGTTTATTTTGAGCTTCAGAAATTTCATTTTGTCGCGAATGGAAAAAAGGATTGTAATAAAGAACTTGACACTCCAAGAAATATTGTACGACTGTTTGAACGCGAGTTGCATTTTTTTTTAAAAAACGTCACAGTGGCTGTAAAAACTACAATTTCAGAATAAATTCAAGTTCATACTTTTCCTAATGAATTATATTTTATAATGTTGAAAGAAAAAGTGACAATATGCCTGTTTTTGATACAAATAAACAGGTGACAATTTGATTCAATTCCGTTGCACACTCATCTTCAATCCGAATGGAGGGGATTTCATCCCGTCCAGTCGGCACTTTGCTTTGAAACTCGAGTGAGTTGTTTGTAATTTTGGATTAAGTTTTCCAAAACAATCGCTCGAAGATTATGAAGGCAGTCACGACTACGATACGCGCCGAACTGTTATTCCCTCCAAGACCCAGGGCCGCCGGAACCTAGTGTGCAAGGCGTGCGTGCGTCTAGGCACTGTCTAGGGGGCGGCAAAAAAGCAATCTTCAAATTGAAATTATTTTTGCCTTTGAATTTTTTATAATATATACTACTAACAACATCTGTTGAGTAGTGTCCGCATTCCGCCGCTAAATTCTCTAATTTGTAGATGACCGGGGATTCACTGAATCCCCGTCCGTGACTTATTTACATCGCATCCCATAATTTATAGTTCACTCGTCTTGTGGAGCTTTTTATGAAACTTACTGTCAATTTTTTAATTATTTTTCACCAAATCATGCCTAAACTAGGTCATATCTTGTAGTTAGTGGTTATTGTAAGTAAAGTGAATAAAAAACTTTTACAAAAAAAAACGACTTCATATAGAAAATTTTGAAAATATTGATGTGCACTAAAATTCAAAAATAATGATCAAATAATAATAATGATCAAAATATTCTTTAAAGTTTTCCTTGTATTAAATGACATGAAAAATTTTGTAATACTTTAAATTCAATCAAATTATTAGTATAACATAGTGTAGTTACAATTATTATTTTTGGAGTCGGTGTCAGTCTACATGATGCATCAAAATAGTGTCGTATTGAAGTTGGTTTGTTTTGTTTGATTATTATTGATACGTATATTGTGGTGTTTTCTTTGCTGACACCGACTCCAAAAATAACAATAATTGTAACTACATTATGTTATACTAATAATTTGATTGAATTTAAAGTATTACAAAATTTTTCATGTCATTTAATACAAGGAAAACTTTAAAGAATATTTTGATCATTATTATTATTTGATCATTATTTTTGAATTTTAGTGCACATCAATATTTTCAAAATTTTTCTATATGAAGTCGGTTTTTTTTTTGTAAAAAGTTTTTTATTTTCTGATTTTTAGTGAATTTGAAGTACGATAACAAAGTTGCGTCAATATGGGTAGACCTACTAAACGTGCTGCTCATATGAGACAACGCCTCGACCTTGGTAAAAAAAACTTTGCAAAGGGCAAATATATGTCGCACTAAGTCGTGTCAAAACTTTCGATGGCATAGCTCTATCAGATTTGGACACGAGCAAAATATTAAATAAACCGCACGACGATAGATCATTAACAGAAATATGGAGACTAAGAAAACTTAACTGCGACACTCGAAGTCATAATTAATACAAGTTTCGTTAATTTTACAGTTTGAACGTGGAAAGCGAATCATTTGTTGAACAAATAAATGCGTTCTAAGCTATCAATGCTATTTTATTCTAATATCCCAGTTTTCTACCGAGATTATACTTCATCTGAAAACAAATGGAAGGGAGTCGTTTTACAAAATGAATAAACTCTTTTTTATATCGATGACTTTTTTCAGTAAAATATGTGTTTTATAAAACTTTCCCTCATTTTTAAACTAACTACGGCTACCCCCTAAATGAGCGAGTGTTCCGACGAAACAACAAATCTGAACTCCAGATTCACTATTCGCAACCTCAGTATCTAACATATTGTACCACAATATAAAAGCTAATATAAGAAAGCTAATAAGAATGTATCCAGATTGCCGCGCACCTAGTTACCCGCTCAAAATTTCTGAGTTCAAAAACATAGCAAAATATAGTACAAAGCGACCGAGGCGGATCCTGACTTATGACTGTCAGAAACGAACAGCGTCCATATAGTAAACGGGGCAAAATAGATATATCTAGGCGCATCAAATTATCGGGGCGTATATAGTGATCAGGGCCCAAAAGTACAACCTTTTCAATAAAGAAACAATAATCGAAATCGGTTGATTTGATACAGAATTATTTGTCTGTTTGTCGCGCATAAATTTAACAAAAATGAAGGGTTCTATGGTTTTTTCATAGATGGTGTTATCAGAAATTAACCAAATTTGAACGGGACCACACAGCAAGCATCAGCTTTCCAATGAAAGAAAAATCATCGAAATCGGTTCACCCAGTCGAAAGTTATGAGGTAACAAACGTAAAAAAAAACATACAGGTCGAATTGAGAACCTCCTCCTTTTTGAAGTCGGTTAAAAAAATATTCAAAATGGTAAGTAACTACAATTTTTGCTTGCTAATTACGGACTATAAAAAAAATAAAGTAAAATAAAATAACAATCAAAACATTTTTCAGGAACCTTCATAGAGAAAAAAACTTTCCGGAGCCCAATTTCGAAGTCAAAAACGAGAGAAGGAGAAACAGAAAGAGAAACTGGCATGTTATATGTTCAAATTTTTGAACACATCTGAAAATAAGCAATTTGATGAAGATACTGCAAACTGACACACCGTCGACATCGGATCTATGCGCCAAGTCTACGAGTATTAATGAATCTGAAAAGGAAAAAATGTGTGACAGTCCTGCTCCTTCGGAAAATGCCACAAGTGAAGATACACTTGAAGAAACACCTGAAGAATTTTTAAGTAATATATCGTCATCAGTGATACCAATTAACGATGATCCTGGTTTGTGGCCTGATATTATTAACGTCGATATTGTTAACATTTTGGTTAGACGTGGTCCTGTACAGGTATGTAACCACAATTTTCCTGTTAATTCTAATGGACGAAAATTTTGTGACTATTACTATTATAGACATCTTTCTAATGGCGAAAAAATTAGTGGAAATTGGCTAATTTATTCTATTTCGAATGATTTTGTTTATTGCTTTTGTTACAAAATATTCGGTAAGATGTCAAGTACTTTTTCCAATTTATCATTTTTTTCGGACTGGCAACATTTGTCAATCACTTTGAAAAGGCACGAAACGAGCGATTTTTACAATGAAAATATAAAAGCATGGGTACAATTAATGAATGTTTAAAACTAAAACTACTGTTAATCAGATGCAACTGAGATTATAAGAGTCAGAAAAAAAAGCATTGGTGTGACGTATTAGAAAGAATTATAGCTGTTATAAAGTTTTTATTTCGTCAATGTCTGGGTTTTCGAAGTTCAACGAAAAACTTTTTGAGAATATTAACGGCAATTTTCTGAAAGCTATAGAAATGAGATGAGGTTCATTTGATTCAGTTATGCGGGAACACATTCGCAGAATTGAATTGAAATCTAACCTTCGTATGGGTCATTATTTAGGAGACCATATTCAGAATGAAATTATTGAGTTACTTGGCGCATCAATAAAAAATTCCATTTTAGACAAAGTTAGAGACTCCAAAATTTTTCCATCATATTGGATTGCACATCGGATGCAAGTCATACGGAACAAATAACAATAATATTTAGATACGTTTATTTAAATAGCTCAAAAAATAAAGTAGAGGTATGTGAAAACTTCATTGGTTTTTGCCCAATTTACAGTTCGACCGGCGAAGATTTATTAAAACTTGTTTTGGATTTATTTTCAAAATTGAACCTCGACATCCAAAATTTGCGCGGACAAGGTTACGACAATGGTTCTAATATGCGTGGAAAACATAATGGCCTGCAGAAAAAAATTTTGGAACTCAATAACCGTGCATTTTATGTTCCATGCTCAGCACACAGCTTAAATTTAGTAGTTAACGACGCAGCCAATGTGACACATGAGACTATGAATTTTTTTGATATAATTCGAGAAATCTTTGTTTTTTTTTCATCTTCTACAAAAAGATGGTCAGTTATTTCAAAACATTTACCAGATTTAAAATTAAAAGGTTTAAGTACTACACGATGGTCTAGTAGAATTGACGCAATCAAACCATTGCGCTACCATATAGAAAAAATATTTGATGCTTTATTGGAAATTTCTGGAAATACGTCTGATAGTGGATGGGACTGTGCCACAACTCATGAAGCGCATTCTCTTGCATTAAAAATACAAAATTATAAATTTATTTGTTCTATTTTAATTTGGCATGAAATTTTAGATGAAATAAATTATGTGAGTAACATGATGCAAAGTCCTACAATGAATATACAAATTTGTATAAATTTTCTCAATAATTTAATTGAACATTTTACAAAAAACCGTACGGACGAACATTTTCATAGCATTTTACGAGAGGCTACCGAAGTAGCAAATAAAATAAATACTGAAACAGATTTTCCAGCAATAAATACACTTCGTCCAAGAGGAAAACCTACTCATTTTCAATATGAACGACGCGACGAAGTTGTATTGGACCCTAAAGTAAATTATAAAGTTGATTTTTTTTTATAATTTTTGACCAAACATTAATTTCCTTAAAAAATAGATTTGAAGAATTGAAAACATTAGAAAGCGTATTTGTCAGTACTTCATTATTTAATATTCCTAGCGAAGACTCGTTAAATTATTGCAAAGATTTACATCTTAAATTAAAAGATGAGTCAAAACATGAAGCTGACATTGACGGGATTGACCTATATAGTGAAATTAATGCTTAAAGCTGCATTTTACAGTAAACCAGTCTACTGATCCCCTTACACTGTTACAATATTTGTTCACAAATAACTTACTATCAACTTTTTCTAACATGTCAATAGTTTTAAGAATATTTCTGACGCTACCAGTCCCAGTTGCATTTGGAGAAAGGTTTTTTTCGAAGTTAAAATTGATCAAAAATTACTTAAGATCGACTATGCTTCAACCAAGATTAAATAATTTAGCCATAATATCTATAGAATCTGAAATATTAGATAGTTTAAATACTAAGAAAATAATAATTCATTTCGCCTGTTCAAAGGCCAGAAAAGTTCAATTTTTATAAATAGTTATATGCCTGTACGTTCAAGTTTATTAGTTTATCAAAATATATTGTTTGTTCGATATTTTGTTTGTTTGTACCTTTTCAGTCCTTTAAGTATTACCTAGCGGACTTTAAAATCGGTACCCAATAAAACAGAGAAAAAAAAGGGCGGCATTTTTAGTTTGGCACACGGACGGCAAAGCAGCTTGCGGCGGCTCTGCCAAGACCGCATCGACCGCAAGACGAGAATGCGACGACCCGTCCAAATTTTCATCTTTTTTTTCCCACAAACACATGGTTTATTTCATATTCCTCTGAAGCAACATAAAATATAATTCATTTGGAAGAGTAGGAAGTTGAATTAATTCTTAAATTGTTGTTTATAAAGCCACTGTGATGTTTAAAAAAATGCAACTCGCATTCAAAAAGTAGTAGAAGGTTTCTTGGAACGTCAAGCCCTTTATTTCAGTGCTTATTTTCATTCGCGAGAAAATGGAATTTCTGAATGTTAAAATGAACCGTCTGAGGCTATTTGTTCATGGAAAAAAATGTACCTTATTTTCAATGTTGAAAAAAATTGTCTTTTTCGCATTTCCTAGTCTGAAACTTTTCAGCAGAGTAACATATTGGTCTTCAGCTATAATAATTAATCAAATAAAAATTGAAAAACATTGCCGACAACTAGCACGTTTTGTCTTGAAAAAGGCAGTTTTTTATAAACAAATTGTTACATGTCGTGACGTGAACGATGAATGTTACAATTTTTTTTTCATTCAGTTTGATTCGACGCTAAAAAAGCTTCATTTTAAAATGATAAAAAATATCAAGAAAAATTTGGCGTCGTAAACGCCTATTTTGATAAGTTTTTTCCAGTTTTCTTGTTAACCGTCAACCCAAATGGAACGAAACCAAATTCAGATTGAAGGTATTTCTCTTAACTAAAATTTTTACTTGAAGACATTTCCAAGAAACTCCATAGTTTAAAAACTAGAAGCGAAAACGTATGATTTCGGAACTTTGAACTGCACCCCCCCTCCCAGGACGCTCGATAGCAGTCCTTATGGAAATCTCATATTGTACTCACAACTCTGAACAATTTCCACTGGGTCATAACCTGTAATTAATTTTTCTCATGAAACTCCATTCACTGGACTATATTGCGGAATTCTTGACTTTGGCTGATATCTCGGTTATTATTGAAGCAAAGTGAAAATGGTTTTGACATTTTTTGAATAGAATGCAATGGACTAACAAAAACAAAGTTCCGAGTTGAACAAAAGTCCTGACTTTCTTAATGACTGAAAAATAAAAAGTTATTTTAAAAGAAAACAATAAACAATTAGTTAAAGGGTTATACTTTTTTGGTAGCCATCAATGAAA
Source organism: Novius pumilus (assembly GCA_020654155.1). NCBI lineage: Eukaryota > Metazoa > Arthropoda > Insecta > Coleoptera > Coccinellidae > Novius > Novius pumilus. The sequence goes on from JAIFOV010000684.1 coordinate 27,129, forward strand.
CAAAGAAAAATGTTTCAAATTCAGAACAGGAAAATTTTAAACTCACGAATTTAGAGCTCTTAGAGATGCTTCCAAATTTTTCGCATTGAACTTCGCCGATAAATTTAGATGAAAATTTATCAACTTCCTTAGTAACTGCAACTGGCCGACAATCAAAATGTGGTCCAAAAATTCGTTCCACAATCGACTCGTTCTGTTGATGCAATTCTGATAAAACTTATTGGGGTTCGCTGTGTTCAAGTTGAGCTTGATGTCTCTTCGAACGGTCGCGATGATAGTTTGAGCGTTTGCGTGTTTGCCGCTTTTATTCTGCAAGAAGTCTTTTAAAGAATTGACAAATCGAATTTTCATCATATTCGAAGTTACCCATAATTTTTTCTAAATTGGCGATGATCATAAATGAGAAAAATCGATCTAAACCAACAACGCCGGCGATTTCTATGGATCGAACGAGTGACGATAAAATTTGTCGATTCAGTACGGGCTTGTGGCTTTTTGTTTCGTACCAAGTTGTTGTTTGATCAATGTACAAAACATTCCTGAAAATCGTCCACATGTAAAACATCTCCGAAACAAATTTAAATCAATTTAAAAAAAAGTATGCACAAAATGATGGAATTTATTATTATGGGATATCAGATTATACCTCGGATCAGTCACTCGTATAATTTCTCTAGCCAGTCTTCCTATGAAATTTACACTCGCTCCATCCGTTGGTGGTAGTATGGGAATGGGAACTATCCGATTCTGATACTGGCTATCCCAGGTGTGAATTTTGTTCCTCAAAAAAACATTGCATTCTATTTCAACGTTGTAATTTACGATCCGCGTTACTTCCTCTTGCCAAATCTTCAAACCGTTAACATTAATATAATCCTACAAAATATTATATAAAACTAATAACAACTTATTATTATAAACCTGAATATACTCGAAAGATCTTTTGTAGCCATCCATAATTTTAACTAAAGCATTGATCTTCAGCTCCAATTCCGAAGTGGTAACATTTTTCGTTTTCTGACCGGCGAGCGAGCTGACTGTGCAACGCTTTAGAAATGTGTCGCACCAATTCGTTTCTTATACCATCCTCGAGCATTTTCTTCGGGTCCAGACACACCACCCCAACGAGAGTAGTTTTCATCATTCTCATCCCCTGACTGAATACGGAGATCGAATGTGTTAATTGAGCTAATTCGAACCGTTCGTCCAGTTGGGCGTAATGTTTCAATTTGTCCTTATCTAAACGAGTCGGTAGCTCCTTGAGCACCGACGTTTGCATTTCAATAATCCTATCCATTTTCTCGAACATCATGTTTGGAATTATTTGAAGTACTTTACGTACGTAAATTTCCAACTCTCTACTGTAATACTCGGAGACCGAAACCAGGTCTTCGCTGTGCGCTTGGTTGATTCGCAGTAACGGGATTTCCATAGCAGAAGCGACTTTCAAAAATATCGCTCTCAGTTTGATAACCTATAAAATGCGCTTTAATTTTTGAAAAAAGTAGAAGTTTACGTACCAGAGTGGGTTCCTGTTTGATACCTTGCTGCATAATTTCGGTGAATGAATCGATTAACTCCCAAGCGAAACTAACGTCACCAATGATTTGGATATTAATCAGATTATCTTCTTTCACGCTCATGGTCTGGATCATCTTGTCTAACCCTTGCCTTGTTTCGGACAAGTATTGCACCACCTGCATATCAGTTTCCAGCTGGTGAAACTCCTGCACCTCTTCCAACGCTTGAATTAGTTGCACAATTTTCCGAGACGAATTAGAGTCGTCGATTGTTAACGTTTCAATTTGCCGGGCGATCTCCGTAAACCAACGTTCCAAATTTGGATTCTTCTTTATCCTCGATAACGGTTTACCACCGCCGAACACTTCCGACAGCTCAAAAAATATTTTCAAGCTCTCTGCCTTGAGAGTCGTCCACTGTTCCTGTTTCTCATTTAAAATACCCTTGAAAAGTTCTTTAACATTGAGTTCCAGTTGAGCGGTGTTCAATAAGAGTTTGAAGGTTCCGGTCGCATCAAATTGAGACTCGGCTATAACCAGATCGCGAATTTGTTTGCACCTTTTGTTCCGTCCCAGTTTGGAAAGAATGTGAAGCATCAACCATCTCAAAGTGACGTTGCATTCTCGCAATAAATTCACGATTGTATTCATTTCCTTTAAAATACCATCTTTCGTAATATGACCTTCTTTGAGCATTTTCCCTGTGCTTTTTAGTAAGTTTGGGACGTTTTTGCCGTGAATGTGTGCGCAGTTTTTTAAATTGACCGTATCGAGTGTGTTGTTTAGAGCAGATTTAGCGGCTTTAAAATTATCCCAAGTTTCCGTGATGTCCACCGTGTGGCCCATGTGGATTGAGATTACCCAATTGTCTGGGAAATACTTATCCACTATTTCTCTCATGGTAGCTGTTTGATTGTGTAGAATGTCTGTACTGAAATATAAGCAGATAGACAACATAGCTGCCTGGTTGCTCAAAGCGACACTCCGATGTTTTGGTAAAGGGTAAACGGATAATTGGCCGTAAATGTCATCCGTTCTTAATCTGCCAATTACTATCTCAACGAAGGTGGGATTAATTTCAATTCGTCTAAAAGAAGAAAGTTAACAATTTGTTAATCTTAAAAGTGGTGGTACATTAGCAACTGCAACCAATGATTTGTTTTATTTCATATTCAATCCACAAGTAAAAAAAGTTAAACGTCAAGTTACGTTAGTAGCTTTCTTGAAGAATTTTTTCAAAAATTCGGACGTATTTGATATCTCGATCTACTATCAAACTTTACATTTCATAAGTGAATAATGAAACGAAACATGTTGAAGTCTATCAAAGAACATTAATTAATTTATTCTTGTTAAAAACTTAGTAGTCTATGAAATAGGTAGTCAGGTTAACGAATAAAAAAAAAAGAACATCTGTAAAAAGTTCAACGTCCGTTTTTACTTTAATAATCTTGAAGTCTGCTCTAGAAACTACTTCAACATGGTAGCAGAGCGTGATTCCTAGAAGAGTAATCAGAGTTTTTCATCAAGAAATAATAAAAAGTGAAAAATAATAATGGATGCTAGCAAAGTACAGATGGGTTTACTCGAAGGAAAATCAAATTGGTCTACTTGGAAATACAAGCTTTGTATTCTACTAAGAGGAGTGAAAGGAGCTTTTGGAAGTCTTAGAAGGCAAATTCCAAACCCCTAAACCATTAGCAGAAGATGTATCGCAAGAAGAGAAATCCAGGCATGATAAAAATTTGATAGACTTCAATCAGGCCGACAGTAGTGCTTTACTAATTTTGACCGTCAATATGACACAAGAAACTTTAGAAAAAGTGATGCGTTTTTCATCAGCAAGAGAAGTGTGGCTGGAATTGCACAGGCTGTTCGATGGAAATGTTGAAAACAAGACATACGATATATGCATGCAATTCTTCAGTTATATAAAACAAGCAGATGATGATATTGCGACACATACTTCTAAACTAAAAAACTTGTGGAACAGTTTGCAAAAGAAATTTCAGAGATAAAATAACAAATGGAAATACTTGTAGTTGTGACTTGCCAGAAATTCTTTTGATTTGAAAAATATGGAGACATTGCCTGCTGAGTATTTTTCATTCAAATCTAGCTGGAACTTGATGTCAGAAGCAGATAAAAATATAGACAATTTGACAAGCCAGTTGTGTTCATATGAAAAAGCACTCACAAATAAGTGTGAAAGCAGACAAGAGGTTCTTCAGATAACGTCAAATAAAAGAAGCAAGTTGATATGTAACTATTGCAAACGAAAAGGACATAAAGTTAGAGATTGTGAAAAATGGAAAGCTGATGGCAAGCCGCCAAAGCCCGAGAAGCAAAGAAACAAAGTGGAAGCAAGAAATGTTTCTTTATTGGCTGTTTCAGGTGCTGTTTTATTTTGTGAAAATGATAAAGACAATTGGTATGTAGATAATGGGGCAACAAATCACATCACCAACCAAAGTGAGTTGTTTGAGACCTTTAAACCATTTGATCTTGATCACCAAGTAAGAACAGCAAATGGAGATACTCTAGAGGCATTAGGAAGTGGTACCATACAAGTACAGTCATATGTTAATGGAAAAGACATGTTTTCGATTAACCCAAGTATGGTACGTTCCTAACATAAAGAAGAATTTGTTTTCCACATTAGCTGCTCAAGATAAAAACCTGACAGTAAATTTGTTTCCAAGGCAGAAGAATGTTTTTTCGTCTTATCTGGAGAAAAATTGCTTGTTGGAAGAAGAAGTCGTTCTGGAGGTTTATATAAACTTGATATGAAAGCTATTGAAACCAAATTGTGCCCAGAAATCAATGTTGTCAACAAAGAAAATGTGTTACAGCTTTATCACGAAAGATTTGGTCATCAAAACAAAAGACATATAAAAATGCTTTTGAAACGTGAATTAGACATAGAAGTGAACCTGGACAGTGACATTTGTGAAGGTTGTGTATACGGAAAAGCCCATGTACAAAAGTTTGGTACTAGAGAGCGAGAAAATTCACCTGGTTTATTAATCCATACAGATGTTTGTGGACCTTTTGAAAGCAAATCAAAGTCAGGTTATCGTTACTATGTTCTTTTCGAAGATTACTGTAGATATCGTTTTGTGTACTTCATTAAGCATAAATTTGAAGTCGTAGATAAACTAAACACAGTTCTTGCTGAAATTAAAGCTGCAGGGTATGGTGTACGAGAAATTTTGTCAGATAATGGTGGTGAATTCGACAACCATAAAGTACGAAGAATTTTGAACCATCATGGAATACGACAAAGATTGATTATGCCATATACACCTCAACAGAACGGTTGTTCAGAAAGGGAGAATAGAACTGTTGTAGAGACTGCAAGAGCTTTAATGCATGCAGAGAGGACTCTTTGATCAGACGTGTTGGGCAGAAATGGTAAACACAACGACTTACATCTTAAACAGAACGAGCAATTCAGGTATACTTAATCAGTCTCCTTTTGAGGTATGGCATAAAAAGAAGCCCAACCTAAGGCATCTGAGGGTCATCAGTAGCATTTGTTATGCTCATGTTCCAAAACAGAATCGCAAGAAAATGGGTAAGAAAGCCATCAAAGGTATTCTAATGGGTTATGAAAATGATGATGGATACAGAATCTGGTCATTTGAAAAGAAAAGACTTGTTAGATCAAGAGACGTAATTTTTGATGAATGTAAACCTTTGAAAGCAATAGGCAAAGGAAAAGAACTTTTACACCACCACTAGAAGATGTTCTTGTACCTGAAGAATGAGGATTCATCAAAATTGAAGTTCAAGATAAAGCAAATCAAGATATTGATCCAGAATTAGTAGATCAGAATACCAGTCAAGATATAGAAGATGAAGTTGTAGAAGACCTTGATGATTCAATTGAAGATGAAAGCATAGAATTGAGAAGAGAACTAAGAACTCGAAATGAAATAAAAATGCCAAAACATTTCGAAGACTTTGTAATGACAGTTGCAGCAGAGATCTATGGATCAAGAGAACCTTTATCTTACAGAGGCTATAACTTGCAATGAACGAGAGAAATGGACTTTGGCTATGAAGAAAGAAATAAAATCGCTTCAAGAAAATTCTACCTGGAATTGGAGAAGTTACCCATAAAAAAGCAATACCTTGTAAGTGGGTGTACAAGCTGAAGACAAATCAGGATGGGTCCATTGACAAGTATAAAGCTAGATTGGTCATAAAGGTTATTCGCAACGTAAAGGTGAAGACTATGATCAAACATACAGCCCAGTAGCCAAAGGTGGAACTATAAGGTCATTGATAAGTATTGCAGCCAGCAAAAATATGTCTCTTACTCAGTTTGATGTATGTACAGCTTTTCTCCATGGTAAACTAAATGAAGAAGTCTATATGAAGCAACTTGAGGATTATGAAGATGGTAGCGACAGAGTCTGCAAACTTCAGCGTAGTCTTTATGGTTTGAAGCAGGCACCAAGGTGTTGGAATCAAAGGTTTAGTGATTTCATCCAAAAACTAAACTTTGCAAGATCCAATGCTGACCCTTGCTTATTCATAAAAAAGAAAGGGGAAGACTTACTGCTACTTGCCCTTTATGTAGATGATGGGTTGTTAGCTTCTACCAATGAAGAAATGAAAAACTCATTTCTAGAGAGTTTACAGAGAGAATTCAAAATCACTGTGAAACCAGCATCATATTTTCTGGGATTGGAAATAGAGAGAGTAGAAGCTGGAATAGTTTTGGTTCATCAGTCTGCCTACACAAAAAAGATCCTGGAAAGATTTGGCATGCAAAATTGTAAACCAGTGTCAACCCCTATTGTCAAAGAAGTTGTCCAATCACGGAAGGATGATGAGAATAATTTGAACAACACTTTTCCATATAGAGAAGCAGTTGGTGCTCTTATGTACCTGATGGCTGGCACTCGACCAGACATTGCTTATGCGGTGAGTGTAGTTTCAAGAAAACTGGAAAATCCTTCCAATTCTGACTGCTCCAAAGTAAAAAGGATATTCCGCTATTTGAGAGGTACAACTGAGCTTGGAATAACCTACAAGCAGGGCGTCACAGATGAGTTGACAACTTTCAGTGATGCAGACCATGGAGGTGATCTTACTACAGGTAGATGGACCACTGGAGTTTTGAGTATGTTTGCAGACGGAGCAGTATCCTGGTATAGTCAGCGCCAATCTTCAGTTGCAATTTCAACCACAGAGGCAGAAATAGTTGCTGCTAGCGAAGCTGCTAAAGAAACTGTTTGGCTCAAACGTTTGTTTGGAGAAATCGTAAATTTGAAGTCAGTTCCAACGTTGTTGGTCGACAACGAAGCTGCAATAAAGTTAACACAAAATCCAGAATATCACCGTCGCACGAAGCATATTCATATTCGACTTTTTTTCACCCGTGAGCTGGTGCTTGACAACTTAATTCAAGTGAAAAAAGTGTCATCAGAAGACCAGCTAGCAGACATCATGACAAAACCTTTATTCAAACCCAGACTACGAATTTTGAGAGACGCCATGGGAATGACCAAGAAGAAAATTAATCAATGAGGAAAGGTGTTGAAGTCTATCAAAGAACATTTATTAATTTTATCTTGTTAAAAACTTAGTAGTCTATGAAATAGGTAGTCAGGTTAACGAAATAAAAAAAGAGTAAAAAGAACATCTGTAAAAAGTTCAACGTCCGTTTTTACTTTAATAATCTTGAAGTCTGCTCTAGAAACTACTTCAACAAAACACGCTGCGGAAAACGGTAGGAATCAAACATGTTGCATTAATTGCAGTCGCTAAGTACTTTAACCGTGTGGCAGAATTCTTAGTCATTAAAAAAAGTACTTGCTTGAAATAGGCTTCAGGATAGGTTGAAACCTTCTTGTTATGCAAACCTGTGTCTCTGAGTAATTTGCAAACGTCGTCAATACAACTGCGAGTGTCACTTCTTTGCGGTGTATAACGATAATAAGATACTAGTAACTTTTCTCTGACAGCTCCGATGATATAATTATCGACAAGAAGCAGCATTAAACCATATAAATATAAAGATTCACACTGCAAAATTTTTGTTAGTATATTAGAGATAAAGTAAGCATATACGAACCAATATTTGTTTACCCTCAATATCAGCACATATAGTTTCAGTGATTGGTGAATATATGTACCATCTTCTAAGTCTTCTATAAACTGATTGAGATCCATCGCATAAATATGAATGCTCTCGAACAAAACATAAAACCGATTAATTATTTCGATATAATTGTCTCTGAATTCTTCATCGAGTTCTCGCAACGTCTGTAGCAAAGAAAACGGAAATCAACACAAAGTCATAACATGAACACTGCAATTACTTGATTATTATCAATTTTTTGCTCTTGAGATTCAGTTATATTAAAATACGTAAAATCCATGATGATATCTTGGTATTTCTGAATTTCTGCCTTAGAGTCTGTCCTAAAAAAATCATCACGCAAATATTACGGAGCGCGACATATTTTGCAGAACTCACGTAAAAAGTTTTGGAATGTAATCCTTGAGACGGAGTAATTCAGCAATTATTGCATTTCCCTTAGAAACTAAATTCAAAAGGGTTTGTCCACAGGTGTTGTTTTCTGCTAAGAATTCGGACATTTTGATTATTAGCTGAACAAAACTCAAAACAAATCAACTAAGCGCTTACACCAATTCCATAATTCAAATCAGAGTATTTACATTTGAGGTTAGGTCCAAATTGACATTTGATTCCCTTTAAAATCATCAGAGAATAAGTTAGGCAACCCGTAAATCTATTAAGGGCACGCTTTTAAATTGTATACAGCCTTTATATCCTAATGATAGTGAAATGTAAGGGCGACCGTCCATATAGGCGATTCGAGTTGCATGAGCAATAAAAACGGTCTAGCTCGAAAAGTACCCAGCTACCAGATATTCGATTTTTGACACTTTTACGATGTACGCTTGAGAAAGGTTCGATTTATGGGGATTTCGGAAGGGATATCCCTTTTCATTCCAACTCCATAAAACTATGGCTCAATTTGAATTAAATTGAAAGTGAACAACCTGTACACGACGTATTTTTTGTTTTCGTAAAAAAAATATACTCCACATCTTATCTCTTGAGTTTTTACCTATGTACATGAGTACATCGCGAGAGTTTGAATGAAAAGGGATATCCCTTTCGAAATTCCCATAAATGGAACCTTTCTCAAGCGTACATCGTAAAAGTGTCAAAAATCGAATATCTGGTAGCTGGGTACTTTTCGAGCTAGACCGTTTTTATTGCTCATGCAACTCGAATCGCCTATATGGACGGTCGCCCTAAGAAACATTTGCTTTTCTTCAGTTACCCCTTTATAACTTTCTTTGTATTACCATTCTTCCGCTAAATCCTTTTTGTTTCATAGAAACATAAAACAAACATATTTATCAACAAAGTAATTGAAAAGTCTAATGTTACAGTTCACGTAAACGTGCTGTTTTTAATTCTCTCAACCCATAAATCTCAGGTTATCTCAACATTTTTATTCAACTCAACACAAAAATAAAATGTTACAATGTTAATTGTTTATCAAGCGCACGTGTCCAATAAACGGACCAAATACCCAGCTGAACAGAAATCAGCTACCAATCCAATTCATGATCCTTTTTCGACCACTTATAAAATCCTCCTCTCCTCTTAAACGTCACCTCATCAAAACCGGAAAATAGAAGCGCATTTTTCACGCCAACATCAAGAATCGATTTAGAAGGTTCTTTCGCTCCAAAACGGCAATCCAAAAATCGCATCTGCAAATGAAGTTTCTTTAAAAATCAATTTTTTATTCATACATGAACGCACATATTCGTCAAGTATCAAATAACTGTTCCGCATATTCTTGTTGGACTCGGGAACTAAACAACCGACATCCTTATGACGTGAAATGAAGTTTTCAAAAACATCATCACTTATATAAAAAGATTCAGCGTTACGGAGGGCATCAGGTCCGGCGTTTTCGCCTTCAATTAACAAACATTGAAATACTTTCCACCTATTAAAATTTATTTAATTATAGCTTTGATAATTTTGTCCACTTTACCTGACAGGATTGATCTCATTAATCATGTTCACCATATTTTCTTCACAGTTGTAAGTGTTCACGACTGTATTAATTTTAAAGAGGATTTTATACTCTAAACACCAATCTCTAATTCTGAGAAGTTGTTCAATGTGATTTTTATCCCCTTGTCCTCTGCCAATTAACTGTAATCCAGTTTAATATAAATTTACGAAAAATTGTTTGAATCTCTTACCCGATTAGTTTCCTCATTGAATGAGTCACAAGAAATTGCTAAAATATCGACGCACTTTCCGTATCGTACGCACCATTGTTCGGTAATCAATGAACCGTTTGAAACGATTGTCACCGACGGAAGCTCCAATTCGTTCTTACAATATTTAACCATTTCACCCAAAAATATTCCTTTTTGATGGATAAAAGGCTCTCCACCACTAAAATTGATTTTTTCCATTCCTAAAATAATAGATTTTGAAAATTGAAGCTCTGCTAATCACTTCGATCGCTATTGGAAAAATTTTTGCTTTATAAAGCTTCGATAATATTAAGTTTGTTAAAATGTCGTTGGAACGTTTTTCGTAACTTTGACACAGAATGCCGCAAATTCTGTAATTTTTTTTGGATCTCTAATTTTTTGGGCGTATATATTTTTGAAAGGAACAAGTTTAGCGGACGAAAAACATTAGACTGATTTTAGAAACACTGAAAAAAATTCATCGCAAATTTGCTTCTATTTTGTCGAAAATAAGCCTGAAAAGATTATCTACAGGGGATATTGGCGAGTGTCAGGTTAAATCGAACACACAGTATATGGATATCCCCTTAAAGCATCCCTGAATTCCTCACGGATTGGGTATGCTGAGCCTCAGTTTTTTCGGACCATTTTACACGTCCCACACAACATATTAATAACTTAATGGAATGATAACTCCTATCAACGTTGATGTTAACTAGATGTGCGTTAAAACATTGAAGGTCATGCATTTTTAACTATCGCGCACAAAATAACAATTTCAACTCACTAGCTTCTTTCAACATCTTCAAACCTCTTTTCGCATCTTCTATTTTTAGACGAAATGACGTTTTGCAGTGTGAAAACAAAATCCACATTTATAATTGCACAATCTCGTAAAATGGAAGTTTACACTTTTGGGAATTATTTCACCATTTTTTGTTAAACTCGGATATGGGCGAATTAATATAAAATGCAAAAACGCACCAACGCAGCGAACAGCAGTTATGAATATGTGAAATAGAAAAGCTAAATACAAAGTCATCGTTACGAATTGTCAACTCAAATAGTTTTCGAGAATGCACTACGCTTTATAATACATGATCCAGGCTTTCCCCGTTTTCAGATTATTTTAACTTCATAGAGTCGCATTTAAACGGTTACGCAACCAAACATACATCAATTCACAGAATCGCTAAAGTTTTTCATGGCGGTTCCCAAAATGTTGACTTTATAAACGCGAAATTCACTACGGAAAAGCGTTAGATGCATTCGATTCATTCCCAAATGCTGACTTATTAAATATAATTCGTGTTCGGCTTTAAAAAGAGAAAATAATTTTTTGAGTACTATCAAAACCTTTGTTACTGAAGACTATTCGTAGTGCCAGTATCAGAGAGTAGAGAATAGAATTCTCTACTCTCTGCCAGTATAGTACTCACATCTATGGTTTCTTTGTATGTTTATTTCTAACCTATATTTGCTTTAAATTAAAAATGAGGTTTCGTACAGAAAAACTGAGTAAATGTGATTTTACTCACTCGCATGGAGCCTCGGCCTTTGAAACAATAAGTTTAATTGTTCCTTCAATTATTGGCGTTTTCATCACAACAACACTAACAACAATAATACCCACAGGGGTAATTGGGATAAAATGTCGTTTTGTGATCGAGTTTCTATGTCTATTGGTACCTTGCATGCTCACCTTAACTTTATTATCAAATTATTTATATTATATTATTGTTACAGCAATTTTGATTTACGTTCTCTTATTCTTATATGCATATAAGTTTAAAAGTCACATACAATTTGAGGCAGAAGAAGGAATGATCCCTTTTGTAACTAATGTCACATCTACAATTAGTCTTCTTTCTGTGATTGCAATATTTGCTGTCCAATTTCATGTATTTCCAAAACGTTTTGCAAATACTTTAAGATTTGGCTTCAGTTTTATGGACTTAGATCCGGGTTTTTATATTTTTGCAAATTGTATTGTTTCACTGGAAAAATATTCTATGAGTAAGACATTTAAGGTTTGTATACCATTCGCTGTTTGTAGAGTCATCACAATCATTTCAACAAAAGGAGTATATGATGCTCCAATCTCTGATTTCGGAATTCATTGGAATTTTTTTTTTTCACCTTGTTATGCACAGAATGTGTTTGTTTTTTGCTGGCAAAAATGTTTAATATTGGGTATATAGGAGGAACATCGATTGTTGTTCTGATTATCCATCAATTTTGTCGTCTAATGTTTCACAAAATATAGTTATGGATGAGGAATTAGTCAGAAGTAACCTCTTCTTAGAAAATAAAGAAGGAATCTCTTCTTTACTATGTTACGTTAGTTTGTATTTATTTGCAACTTACTTCAGTCATCTTTTATATGCAAGAATTTTTGGTAAAAATGATGTAACGAAAAGTTTGAAAATATATTTTCGTACTTAGTAATTACTGGTTTGACAACTTATTTGTTAAACACTCAGTTAAACACCTCCAGAAAACTTGCCAATGCTTCTTATTGTCTTTGGGTTGCATTTATTGGTATTACAGGTGCTTTAATTTTTTCTTGGGACGTTTGGCACAAAATCTGATCTTTGATAAGAGAAGCTTTGTTAAAACTTCTCTTACATATATAGGGCTATCAGTTTCAACGTTTCAATATTTTTTTACTTGGAAATGTTTCCACTGGTTTAGTCGACCGGTTGGTAGACACTCAGAGTACTAGTCTTTCAGGCGCCTTTTCAACCTTATTTTATTTTCATCTGGATTAATGTGTTTCTTATATGAAAAAAAAAATGAAAATTAATTTTTGAAATATATTTCAAAAGTTTATTATATGGAGGTGCTAATTATACTTTAAGAGCATGCAATACTAAAATATTTTATAGGTTACATTTTATATTAAAAATTCTGCAATATTTCATCAAGTATGAACTTTATTTTCCTTGGTTCGAATCCCATTTTTTTTTGTTAATGCTTCTTCAATATTATAATTGTCATATTTTTTTTGTGACATGAAAACTGAAAAATTCTTGATATTCCATAAAAGCTTAGTAATCTTCTACTGTGCAGTTTAATGACTTTTACGAGATGTTGTAGTGGCTGACGAATAGACTAGAAATTAAAAATCTTTTACAATAAATTAATTGAGAAATGAATATGAGTTCGAAAACTTTTTTTAGGATCAATGTATCAAGTATTTGGAAAAGTGAAATGACAATACGGTCGTAAAAAATCCCAAAGAAGAATAAAGTGCAAAAAAGGACTCCAAAATTTTTCATTTTCTCCCAAAACGTCCAACGCTTTGAGATAACTTTATATGGAAATACATAAAAGTTTTTATCTTTTAGTACTTTTTTTTCCATTGAGACTATTTGTAGAGTTCCTGACTTTCATTAGCCAACAGTTTTGCAGATTTTCATACAAAAACACTCCCATTACAATATCTTCAATTACAATTTAGTAAGATAGTGTATTGTTAGTTGTCTAAAATCTTCATTCTATGCAATTCGACATAGATTCCCAATAAAGTACATTATACTCTATGGTGCTCGTCAAGTATTTGTTTCTAACCTATATTTCTTGAACATTTAAAAATGAGTGTTCCGGTAAACAGAAATGATTTTATGCACTCGGAGGGCAGTACGGCGCTCGAAACAATCGGAATAATTATACCACCAATTATTGGCGTCTTCATCACAACAACACTGACAACTATAATACCAAGTACAG